>JAGMVL010000162.1:0-154353 GCA_019202695.1 Populus x sibirica
CTGTTTAGCTTCGCGAGACTTTAAATGCAAAAGCTTTTGAAGTTGAATGTGATGCTTGGTATAGTATATGAGCTATGTTAATGCGGGATAGGTGGCCCATTGCATATTTCGGTGAAAACTTTCCAATGGGCGGCCTTGAACCACTCCCCGGATATGACAAGAATACATGCCTTGGTAAGAGCTTTAGAGCGTGGTAGCATTAACTATGGCCCAAGGAGTTCATTATTCATTCAGATTATGAATCATTGAAGCATTTGAAACCTTTCCATACGTGATCAAGTATAAAACGAGAAGGGAAAATATTATGTCTAATGTACTTTCGTGCAAGTATGTTCTTTTATTTACTTTAAATGCTGATTTCTAGGATTTGAGTGAGGATGATAGTGATTTTGCTAATGTTTACCATGCTTGTGAAACTTCGATTTTGGAAAGTTCTATAGACTTGATAGAGTTTACATATAATCATAACGTGCATTCTACTATTGGATTTCCACCATTTAAAATTGTGTATGGATTTGACTTCTTTGCTTGTATAAGAGTTAGTTTAGATGGTAATTGTAAGGCACAAGTGGTGAGACACTTCATGAGAGTGTGCGGCAATAGATTGAAAAGAGAAACCGTGTGTATGTATGCAACTAAAGCCAATAAAGGGCGCAAACATATTATGTCTGGCTTAGATAATTGGGCTAAGGTGCGTATGCACGAAAGGAGAGATTTTAGCCCCATAGAAAATCCAAGCTACAACCACGAGGAGATGGGCCATTTTAGATCCTTTAAGAAGATCAATGACAATGTTATAAAGTTGATTTGCCAAGTGAGTATGGTGTTAGTGCTACCTTTAATGTTTACGATCTTACTCTATTTGATGTAGGTGATGATTCGAGGTCGAATCTTTTAAGTGAGAGAGGGAAGGTCGAATCTTTTTAAGTGAGAGAGGATGATGAGGTGCCAAGTGGGTCATTTATAAAAGCTAGGGCAAAAAGCTTAAAGAGGCATTGAAAGGGCTTGTTCATAAGCGTATAGAGCAAGATGGACTAGAGGGGAGATTGGGACACCAAGGGAGCATGAAGGATAACAACCTCTAATTCATCTAATCAAAGTCTAAGGAAGAGCCCAATTCGTGTGGAACAAAGGGTTGATGTCCGACCCCATAACCACATTGTTAGCCTTGTTTTTCCTAATGTTACAAGGATAAAAATTCAGCAATTTATTCTTCTAAACAAGGAAGGAAAGTAAATGATGTAAACCTGTGGTCATATATGGTCACGCAACCCATAATCAAGATTGAGATCTAGTCTGGGCGGCCAAAATAGGTTTGATAGGAGTATGACACAATGGAAATATGTCCCAAGGCACCAACACTATTGGAATGAAATGAGAATGATGCCTCAAAGCCAATTAATCTTAGGTAACTCATATTTAGTTCCTTCAAGAGTTGAAAAATACAAGAATCACTCTCCACCACGTTAAAGTTTGAAAATTTAAAAAGTAATATTCATCAATGGCTCTGGAAATTTAGGTTACATGAGTTTAAATAGTTCTTGAAAAATTAACCTAATGGATCTACCTTGAGTGAGGTGGTTTTGCGGCTTATCATCGGCCCAAAAACCTTTAAAAAAATCCCATAAACTGATCCAAACAAGCCTTGGATCCAAGTTGGAAACAAAGTTTTAATTAAGCTCAAACAAGCCTTAGGTTGTAGTAGTTAACAAAATAAAATAAAACCTATAATATTAAATTTATGTTCTTCCATGAGAGAAGAAGAGAAGGAAATACAATGTTTACGGCTGATTCAAGACTTATTTATAGCCTTCCATGCAACCCATTAATCCTAGAAACAAAGAAAAATGTAGCCAACAATGTTGTTTCCTAGTTGTAGTAGGTTCTTTTATTTCCTTTGTTTTCCTAACCTTATGGCCCAAATAAGGTTGGATTGGTCCTTTATTCCACATGGATAAGATGTACTATAGCCTCCTCTTTGTACTCCAATGGACCCTTCAAATCAGACTTGGTTGAAACCTTTTAAACCAATGCATTCAATATATCATTTTTCAACTCATTTGGACATCATTTAGTTTAGGTTCCAAATTCGGTTTTAAATGGTGCGATTCGCGTTAGTTTACGCGTCCATATATCAAATCAATTCGGAATTGAATGGAACTTGAAATTTTGGTTTTTTGGCATGAATTCGCTTTATATATAAAATTTGAGACCATTTGAAAGTCGTTTGGTTTAGGGTCCTGTTGGGGTCTAAAGGGGTTTGTTACATTCGTCAATTGAAAGTCTATGTGATTTTTGGTGGTTTCAATCCTTAGTGTCTTCTTACTTTCTTCTTGTCATTAGCTTTCATTTTAGGTTACGTATATATATATAAAAAGCAAATGGAAGTATTACAATCGGGGATTTCATGTATTCGATGAGGTATTATGGCAAAAGAAGAGGAGGATTCAAAAGGAGAGATGGTATCAAAGGGAGAGAAATAAAGAGATTAGTGTTCTAAAAAAAAAAAAGAATCCAAGCGTCTATCCAGCATTCAATGCCCAGTAAACTTAGAAAAGAGAGGAGAAAAAATATTGCAATGATGATATACGAAATAGAAGCAATTTGCTTCTGTCGAACCTCATGATCACGTGGCCACGCAACCCATACGCTATAAAAGACACCAATTCACGAAAAGCCAATTAAATCCGGGTTTCATAAAAGTGTTGCACAAAGATAACTGTACCTAGACACTAGCACTATTGAAAATGGATACAACGAAACAAGAAGAGTTGAGCGTAAAACGGACTATTTACGATAAGTTGAAGTTTGAATGGGACCTAAGGTCAACGATGTTTGATTGACCTAAAATTTGAGATATAGTGCAATTTAAACCCAAGTAGGCGAGAATATGAGAATTTGATCAATTTAAAATAAGGTTTGATATCTTGACGGAAAAGCGTTAAGAATCAGACCTGATTACACCGAATTTAAAAACCTAAGAACAAAATATACAATTTACCCTAAAATTAATATGTAGTGCCATTAGGATCCCAAAAATCAGATTATAAAAGTTTAACAAATTACGAGTTGATTTGAACCAATTTCCCTTTGTTTAGTTTTTTTGCGGCAGAAGCAAATAACTGTCTTTTGAAAAACCCCCCTAGCGAATATTAATTAGCGAATGAGAAGTATAAGGATGGCGCCACGAAATAGTTGTTCTTCAATAAGTTGTTTCAGTCATTTAGAGAACCATGGAAGGGATATTATCTCACCACTCTAAACTAAGGTAAAAGATGTTTGGTTATGGTTTTATTTATACTGACTCTAAACCCTAATGTCCTTAGTTTCCACCCCTATATGGGACTTATTTGAGATCACTTACAATTGACCCAAATAAGTAATAATAAACAAAAGACTAAGAAAAAAATAATAAAAATAATAAATTAATATCCTATAGATGCTAGAATCAGATTTGTCACCCCTAAGAAGTCCCAAATAAACTAGAAAATCTTATATGAATGTGGAATTAACTTGGGCTTGGTTTCCTTATTTTGCATGGACAATTAATGAAGAAAATCTCCCTCTTTTATACCGCCAATTTAGTTTCCTTCCTAGAAACCGGTATGTCATTAAATAGCATTAGCCCTTCTTTCCTTGTGTAGCTAGTATGAATAAGGAATTCTTGTAAGAAAAGAATTCTGAAACATTAATGAATCATTGCCACATTTGAAAACTATGTTTCAAAATTACGAGATCGACATTTCTTGGATCGTATGAGAGAGAGAGAGAGAGATTTGATAAAATTTGAAGGATGATTCAATTGTGCAGGGGAGAAACACAACTCTTAGTGAACCATAAGAAAACCACCTCAAAATCATTTAAAACTTCGTACTGTCTACTCGGGTGAGATCGCTCCATATATTAAATATATGCTTATTTTCATGTCGTTTGCATGAGGTTTTAATTTGAGGTTCAATTGTGCCTTAGAAACACAACTCTTAGTGGTTATAAGCATACCACCTCAGAATCAATTGACGCTTCATATTCTGTCTAGTAGGGGTGAGATCGCAGCATATATTAAATTTAGGCTTATTATGATATCATTTGCTTGAGGTTTTAATTCGAGGTTTAATTCTACCGCAAATTGATCATACAAGGGGTTTGGGTACCTCGACATAGGAGAACAACCTATATACCGAGATTTGTTGTTTGTTTGATATCGAATACAAAATATTGAATTTGAGGTCATCTCGATATCATTTGGTCTAAATATTGTTTAATAGGTCATATTTGCGTCAAGTTCTAAAACGTGATTAGTACTGTTTGTTTTTATCCAAATATTTTTTTTTATTATAATTGGGTTATTTAGGAGTCAAGTAATTTTTCTTGAATATTCATTTCTGTTTTATTTCGTGTTTTTGTTTCGTCCACAATTCGTACAAATTTGCATTGTTACTCGCGAAATTGTAATCTTAGTTTTGTTTTATTTTGAGTATATTTATTGATTCTTTAGTCTGAAAATTATAATTGGATTGCACTGCAAAGACAATTAACTTTGATTTGTTGATTTCAATTTCTAAAGAACCAAAAGAAACAAGTTGTGAGGTAAAAGGAGTAGTGAGCTTATTCGAGTGAAAAACCTTGATTTTTGTGTGAAACACGAGAGGTGTGAGGATATATTTTGTGCTACTAACCAAATTTTTCAGAATCAAAGATTGTCTGAAAACAACGAATCAGCGACACAAAACGCTGACATCGCTTTTCAATTTATAAGCCATTGGCCAGCAACTCGAGCTCTTGTCTAGGACATACAAGGATCTAAAAGATAAGGTGAATTTGTTAAGGTAACAGAATAGTGGGCACGATCGCCAAGGAAATACACTTCGTGGGGGTCGTTTAAAATGTCAGATTTGATTTTGAGTTTGTTGATAAAAATGTAGATACGGGTGAAGAAGACCATGATTTTGCATTTGCTCGCCAAAGAATAAGATCATGGCCGAATATGGCTAGGAGGAATGTGAATTTCCATGGTACGGGGAATTATAAAGATGTGGATGGGGACTTAGACTCCATTAAACTTAAAATTCCTAACTTTCAAGGTAAAAACACTCTAAAGTGATGCGAACCTCGCGATCACGCAACCCACAAGCAAAGACATCAATTCGAGGAAAGCCAAGTAAATCGGGTTTGATAGGAGTGTGACACAAAAATAACTTGTGCCTAGGCACCGGCTACTATTGGAAACGGAAAACCCCCACCCAACGAATATTGATTCACAAACAAGAAGTATAAGGATGTGATGTGCCGTGAATGATTTGAAAATCGGCAACAATGAATCGCGACGAAAATGGATGAAGGATGGGTCTGGTTGTGTTGTCTTTCTTTTGGTGTTTAGGCTGGATTATAGTGATTTCAAGGTAAATAAGATGGAGGATAAACTAAAATGATACTTTGATAAGTCGATCTGGACGCCACAAAGATCAATCTAGGATTTCGACGCCACATTCTTTGTGATTGAAGAGTGATAAGTCAGGTAGGGTTCTTCACAAAATTAATTTGGAAGAACAACTCTTAATTCTGTGAATTAAGTTTCAACAAAATTAACCTAGACAAATTAACTAGCACATGTTTTTTGACCTTTCTAACATAAACGAGACCAAATTTAAAACAACCATATCTTCTTACATAAAAGTCCAATGCAATCATGGTTGGAAAATCTAAAAAGAACACGTTCCGAACTTGAAATCCACCTAGAATAGTCTTGTTTTCACATGCAATGGATGACTTCAAATTCGGGTTCAAATTCATTTCTGTTGTTCGACCATAAACAAGCATCAATTCCTTCACTTATTTGCATATCAACCCAAATTCAAGTAGCCCAGCATCAAAGAACCATTAAGGGCTTTTCCCATCTCCAAGTTCTAATTGTAGGCAAATAAACATCCTTGAACCAATTTCAAACTGATTGTTAATTTTTAACTCCGACGCAGCGACTTCAATCATTCGAATTTGACTCGTCAAGGCCCTTTGTAGTTGTTTCGCTCTCGCTCTTGTTATTGGACCATCTAAATCCTCTTGCATATTAGATTTAGCTTTACAAGATAGATTATAATTCCCATGATGCACATCAAGATGACGCCACGAAGCCATTTTTATTCGATAAGTCGTGATGTGAACCTCGCGATCACGTGGTCACGCAACCCACAAGCAAAGACATCAATTCCCGGAAAGCCAAGTAAATCAGGTTTGATAGGAGTGTGATACAAAGATAACTTGTGCCTAGGCACCAACACTATTGGAAATGGAAACCCCCGCCCAACAAATATTGATTCGCGAACGAGACGTATAAGGATGACGCCACGAAGACAGTTATTGTTCGATAAGTTTCTTTAAAGATCCATGGAAGGGAGATTATCTCACCAACACACACACACACACACACACAAAGTGCAGCAAACAAGAAGTTTTTTTAATCTGAATTGTTTAACCTTACATGTGGTTATGCCCTTATTTATAGTGACTCCAAACTAAAATAAACCCTAATGGACCCCTTATGTGGACTTATATGATGCTCACTTACAATTAAACCCAAATAATATAAAGAAACCCTAAACATAGAAGAAAATAATAATAACAATAATAAATCCGAATTTAATATTCTAAATATGATAGGATCAGATTTGTTGCCCTTTAGAAGTCTCATATAAGCCAGGAGAATTAATTCTAAAATCTTATTTCCTTGTTGTAGGTAGGATGAATAAGGAATTCTTGTAAGAAAATGATTCTGAAACATTTAAGAATCCTTGCCACACTTGGAAACTGTGTTGCAGCCCATTAAAGATCGTTGTAGAACTAGGAGATTACTAAAACAAGTTGTCACATCCTTTTATAAAAAGAATCCTAGTCAAATAGAAAGTCCACAAGTCAAAAAGAAGTAAATAAAAAAATTCGTACATCCTCTTTTGACCGGTATTGTGGTGCCTTCTCGAACTACGATTGACACGAAATTTTAAAATCCAAAAATTACCATCTTAAATATGCTAGAATCAGATTTGTCACCTTTAAGAAGTCCTAAATAAACTAGGAGAAATCTGATTTGAAAAATTTGGAGTTTTCTTGCCCCTTTAACATCCTTCATTAGCTTGGATTTTCTTGTTTAACTTGGACAAATAAGAAAACAAATCCCCTCATTTGTTGCTGATTTAATTACTTTTCTTCCTAAGTTAGGAAAAGCATTAAATAATCCTCCCCTCTTTAGGAATAAGATCTGGCCAACTTCCTTACTTAATTAGGAGAATAAATTGCTGACTTTCTATCCTTGTAGAATTAGGGAAAAACAAGCCTAACAAGGCTGGTATTGGGCCGGACACATCAACCCCTTGTTCGACATGAATTGGGCTCTTCTTGGACCTAAATTAGATGAATTAAAGGTTGTCCTTCATGCTCCTTAAATGTCTCAAGCCCTTCTAGGTCCGTTTTGCTCCATATGTTACGAACAAGCCCATTCAATGATTCTTTAAGCTTCTTTGTCCTAGCTCTTGTAATTGTCCCAATTAGCACCTCTAATGGGTCGTTGGCATGATTACGCTTGATGTTGGGCTAATCCTCATCATCCCCTCTCTCTTTAAAAGGATTCGAACTCGAATCATCACCTACGTCAAACATAGTAAAATCGAAACATTAAAGGTAGCACTAACACCATACTCACCTTTCCGATCAACTTTATAAGCATTGTCATTGATCCTCTCAAGGATTTGAAATGGCTCATCTCCTCATGGTTGTAGCTTTGATTTCCTATGGGCTAAAAATATCTCCTTGCGCATATGCACCCAAACCCAATCACCAAGCTGAAAGACAACATGTTTGCGCCCCCTTATTGGCTTTGGTCTTATACACACGATTCCTCTTTTCAATCTGTTGCCGCACATTCTCATGGGTATCTCGCACCTCCGTGCTTTACGATTACCATCCAAACTAACCCTTTCATCAACAGGCAAAGCAATCAAATCCATTAGAGTTAAAGGGTTAAATCCATACACAATTTCAAATGGTAAAAATTCAGTTGTAGAGTGCACACTGCGATTATATGCAAACTCTATAAATGACAAACAATCTTCCCAATTCTTTAAGTTATTTTGAATGACAGCACACAAAAGTTGTGTTAAGGTCCTACTAACTACTTTGGTTTGTACATCTGTTTGGGGGTGACAAGTAGTTGAAAACAACAGTTTAGTACCCAATTTGCCCCATAACACCTTCGAAAATAGCTAAGGAATTTAACATCTCTATCAGAAACAATGCTCTTAGGGACCCCATGAAGTCGTACTATCTCCCTAAAGAACAAACCAACAATGTTAGTTGCATCATCAATTTTATGACATGGAATGAAGTGTGACCTCTTTGGCATGAAGTGTGCATCAACATATCTTGTTTTGGATGTGACATTGAGTGTGAAATATGTTTTCCCATTACTAATCAACATCATCTTCTTTCATTTGCATGTTCAGTGCACGCCTTATAACCAAGGCCTCCCCCTCAACGGGATATGCAATCTCCTCATCACTACAATCCACCAAAGGTGGCATCTCTTCACTTTAAGATTTGTCCTTTCGTCGATTCAACCTCCACATTGTCTTTTGTAAGCATACCTTTTCGGTTTGGACACTAGGATGCAATATGCCCTTTTCCTAAACATTTAATATCTCTATCACAAGTAGGTTGAGATTCAGATTTACCTTTCCAATCCGTATGAGCATCCTTTAAAGCGTTGGGTGGTTGGACATCCTTAATATCTCGAATTGGTCGAAAACACGTACTACCCCTTCTCTTTATTTACCTCTCCACCTTCGTTGCCATATGGACCATGTCCTCCAATTTCACACAATGTTGTAATTCTACAACATTCGCAATCTAGAAATGATACGAACCTCGTGATCACGTGGTCACGCAACCCACACGTAAAGACACCAATTCCCGAAAAGCCAAGTAAATCAGGTTTGATAGGAGTGTGACACAAAGATAACTTGTACCTAGGTACCATCACTATTGAAAACGGGAACCCCCACCCAACAAATATTGATTCGCGAACGAGAAGTATAAGGATGACGCCATGAAGACGGTTGTTCTTCGATATGTCATTTTTCAGTTCATTAAAGAACCATGGAAGGGAGATTATCTCACCAACACACACACAAAGTGTGGCAAACAAGAAGTTTTATTTATCTGAATTGTCTACCTTACATATTTGGTTATGCCTTTATTTATACTAACTCTAGACTTAAATAAACCCTAATGGACCCCCCCTTAGGTAGACTTATATGAAGCCTACTTACAATTGACCCAAATAAGTAATAATAACACAAAGACTAAGAAGAAAATAATACAAATCTGAAAATTACCATCCTAAATATGCTACAATCAGATTTGTCACCATTAAGAAGTGCAAATAGACTAGGAAATCTAATCGAAGGTAGAATTTATTACGAAGTCTTCTTTCCTTTTTGTAGCTAGGATGAATAAGGAATCCTTGTAAGAAAAGGATTCCGAAATAATTATGAATTCTTGCCACACTTGAAAACTATGTTGCAACCCATTAAAGATCTTTGTAGAATTAGTAGATTTTCAAAATAATGCCACATCCTTTTAGGAAAAGAATCCTAGCCAAAAGGAAGTCCACAAGTCAAAAGGAAATAAATAACAAAATTTGTACAACCTCCGTTGACCCGTATTTAGAAGCCTTTCCGAACTCCGATTCACTTAAAATTTTAACCCAAGGTATGACAACATGTTAGGAGACTCCACGTAAAATTTCAGCCCGATCAATGGTCGAATTGAGAATTATGATTGTTGCCATAAAGCCGGATAGATGCACTTTTTACATCAATATCGAATTTGACCTTCCTGGATCGTATCATTCCCTCTCTCTTTAAGATGATTCATCCTCAAATCACCAACAAGTTGAATGGACAATTTCTTAGCCTCTTTTTTGGAGTTCTTTTCATGCTAACAATCGTCGCCAAGCTTGCTTTGGATGAAAGTAGTAGCAGTAGTTCTATTTCGTATATCATCATTACGCGTATTTTCTCCTCTCTTTACGAAGCTTCTTGGGTATTTTCGATGTCGTTAACACATCAAGTTCTTGTTTCTTCTCCCTAGAATATGGGATAGACTCTTGGATTCCTTTTTTAGAACACTAATTTCATTATTTCTCTCCCTTTGATACCACCTCTCCTTTTGATTTCTCATTTTCTTTTGCCATAACACCTCATCAAAGTACATGGAAATCCCTTCGGTTTCTAGGCTGCCGAATACCTTCTCGATGGCCTATGATCTCATCCTTAAAACCACCATCACAATTATCATCAACGCCCTCCTCAAAATCCTCATAATCAGCCCACCTTGTCCTTTCGACCCCCACTTTGCCATTGTTTGATTTCGGTTCGAGACCCAACCTTTCTCACATTTTGGGTACATGTTCCAGCCATGTTACCATGTTTTCCCACCTTCTCAAGTTAGTCACACCTTCCCCATCACAAAATTCATTCTTTCCATCATCTTCGTCATGGCTTACATTTGGAATTTAAGTTCTACATCGTGAGCGGGTGGTGTTTTGTTTTGATTTGACATGATAGTCAATCCAAAATTGGTTAGTGATAAAAACAAATTCTCACGTCGCTCATGTTTTCACTCAAACACTCTTAATATCCTCACACGCTCGGACCTCTCATCTCACCTTCTTATGGTTCTTGCAAAACTAAAACCAACACCAAATAGAACCAATCTTAGCGAGCGCAATCCAAATATTTATATATGACTCAAGAAGCAATAAAAACCAGAAAACAAGCAAAAACAAAGCGCAATGGTAGTCTCGCGAATAGCAAGAGAATCTATCCAAAATACTGAACGAGCGAAGACTCGAATAAAAAAAGAAACGAAAAGATGCAAAATGATGAAACAATACCCAAATATGTTGGATATGATGAAAATAAAGCGCAAGAAATGAAAACAACGAGAAAGAAATTGAATTTTAAAAGTTGAGGCAAAGCACGGACTCGTTTATGACGAGTTAAGTTGGAATCTAGAACCTAAAGTAAATGATGTGCAATTGATCTAAAATTTCAGAAATAGTGAGATATCAACCCAAATAGACAGAATATAAAGTTTGAGCAATTTATGATAAGGTTTGATATCTTGGCCCAAAAACGTTATGAATCGGACTCGATTAGACCGAAATTAAAAACCAAAGCGAACGATGTTCAATTGACCCCAAACTTAATATGCGATGTGATTAGGAAACCAGTAATCGAGTATCAAATTTGAGCTCACGCAAACCACACGCAAAGACACCAATTCCTAGGAAAGCCAAGTAAATCGGGTTTGATAGGAGTGTGACACAAAGATAACTTGTACTTAGGCACCGGCACTATTGGAAACGGAAAACCCCCACCCAACAAATATTGATTCGCAAACGAGAAGTATAAGGATGATGCCATGAAGACAGTTGTTCTTCGATAAGTCGTTTTCAGCTCTTTAGAGAACCAAGGAAGGGAGATTATCCCACCAACACACAATAAGTGCAGCAAAGAAGTTTGTTGATCTCAAAATTGTGTAACCTTACATGTTTGGTGATGCCGTTATTTATACCGACTCTAGACTTAAAGAAACCCTAATGGACCCCTCTTAGGTGGATTTATATGAAGTCCGCTTTACATTTGACCCAAATAAGTAATAATAACCCAAAAATTAAGAAGAAAATAATAAAAATAATAAAAATCCGAAAATTATCATGCTAAATATGCTAGAATCAGATTTGTCACCTTTAAGAAGTCTTAAAAAAACTAGGAAAAATCTGATTTGGAAAATTTGTGTTGCTGCCCCCCTTGATGTCCTTGATTATCTTCGATTTCCTTGTTTAACTTGGACAAATAAGAAAATAAATTTCCTCCTTTGTTGCGGATTTAATTACTTTCCTTCCTAAGTTAGGAAAAGCATTAAATAGTCCTCCCCTCTTTAGGAATAAGATATGGCCAACTTCCTTACTTAATTAGGAGAATAAATTGCTGAATTTTTATCCTTGTAGTATTAGGAAAAATAACAAGCCTAACAAGGCTGGTATTGGGCCGGACACATCAACCCCCTTGTTCCACATGAATTGGGCTCTTATTGGACATGAACTAGATGTATTAAAGGTTGTCCTTCATGCTCCTTAAATGTCCCAAGCCTCTCTAGGTCCATTTTGCTCCTTATATTCTGAACAAGCCCATTCAATGCTTCTTTAAGCTTCTTTGCCCTAGCTCTTGTGATTGGCCCAATTGGCATCTCCAATGGGTCGTTGGCATGATTACGCTTGGTGTTGGGCTGATCCGCATCAGTTGCTGATTTAATTACTTTCCTTTCTAAGTTACGAAAAGCATTAAATAGTCCTCCCCTCTTTAGGAATAAGATATGGCCAACTTCCTTACTTAATTAGGAGAATAAATTACTGACTTTTTATCCTTGTAGCATTATGAAAAATAACAAGCCTAACAAGGGTGGTATTGGGCCGGACACATCAACCCCTTGTTCCACACGAATTGGGCTCTTCTTGGACTTGAACTAGATGAATTAAGGTTGTCCTTCATGCTCCTTAAATGTCCAGAAGCCCCTCTAGGTCCATTTTGCTCCATATGTTATGAACAAGCCCATTCAATGCTTCTTTAATCTTCTTCGCCCTACCTCTTGTGATTGGCCCAATTGGCACCTCCAATGGGTCGTTGGCATGATTACGCTTGGTGTTGAGCTGATCCGCATCATTCCCCATCACAAAATTCATCCTCTCCATCATCTATGTCATGGCTTGCATTTGAAATTTAAGTTGTCCTTCGGGATGAGGTGGTGTGTTGTTTTGATATGACATGATAGCACTTACAAAAATTGGTTAGTGGTAAAACAAATATCCTCACGCCGCTCGTATTTCACTCAAACACTCTTAATATCCTCACACGCTCACACCTCTCGTCTCACTTTCTTGCGGTTCTTGTAGAACTAAAAACAACACCAAATAAAACTAATCTTAGCAGCGTAATCCAAATATGTATATATGAACTCAAGAAGCAATAAAAACCAGAAAACAAGCAAAAACCGAAACTATTTTTTATGATAATCTCGCGAGTAACGAAACTAGTTTTTATGATAATCTCGCGAGTAGTAAGCGAATCTATCCGAAATACGAACGAAACTCAAGACCGAATAAAAACAGAAATGAAATATGCAAAATGATGAAACAACACCCAAATATGTTGGATATGTTGAAAATATACTGCAAAAAAGGAAAACAACGGAAAGAAAGTGAATTTCAAAAGTTGACGCAAAAGCAGTCGTTTACAACAAGTTTAGTCAGAATCTGAAACATAAAGTAAATGATGTCCAATTGAGCTAAAATTTCAGGTATATTGCAATATCAACCCAAATAGACAGAATATAAATTTTGAACAATTTATGATAAGGTTTGATATCTTGGCCTTAAAAACGTTATGAATCAGACCTGATTAGACCCGAAATTGAAAACCAAAGCAAACAATATTTAATTGACTCCAAAATTCATATGTGGTGCTAAACCCCAATAAGCAGAATATTAAATTTGAGCTAATTCCGAGTTGATTTGATCCAAGTTTTCTCTTGTTTACTTTTTACGCGAGAAACCATTAAACGTCTTTTTGAACGATTTTTTTTTTGCTTTTTATGCTCTTGTTATATTTTGAACAATAACGAGAATGAAATAACAATTTTTTTTATATGCCTCAAATTCAAGGAGAAGAAGAAATTGGACACTCGGGAATTTTGCGGAATCAACGAGAAACGAAAATTTCATAAGGATATAACCTGATTAATGGAGCCAAGCTCTGATACCAAATGATGCGAACCTTATGATTAATTGGATTTAAATGGAATGATGAACATGATAAGGATTTTAATTTATTGAAAGATAAACTTTGTTCGGCGCCTTTTTTAGCTTTGCCCGGACTTTACGAGTGGTTTTAAAGTTGAATTTGATGCTTCGGGTATAGGTATAGGAGTTGTGTTAATGCAAGGATTGGAGGCCCATTGCGTATTTCAGCGAAAAACTGAATAGGGAAGCCTTGAATTACCCTACATATGA
This sequence comes from Populus x sibirica, assembly GCA_019202695.1. Classification (NCBI taxonomy): domain Eukaryota; kingdom Viridiplantae; phylum Streptophyta; class Magnoliopsida; order Malpighiales; family Salicaceae; genus Populus; species Populus x sibirica. The sequence continues at coordinate 14,120 of JAGMVL010000162.1, forward strand.
CAAGGATCTCTATGCCTTGGTAAGAACTTTAAAGACGTGGCAGCATTACTTGTGGCCCAAGGAGTTTGTGATACATTGAGATCATGAATCATTGAAGCACTTGAAATGGCAATGTAAGTTGAGTAGGAGACATGCTAAATGGGTTGAATTTCTTGAAACCTTTCCGTACGTGATCAAGTATAAGCAAGGCAAAGAAAATATTGTGGCTGATGCATATTCATGTAGGTATGTTCTTTTATCTACTTTGGATGCTTGTTTTCCAGGATTTGAACACATAAAAGAATTGTACAAGGATGATAGTGATTTTGCTAATGTTTACAATGCTTGCGAAACTTCGAGCGTTTGGGAAGTCGTATAGACTTGATGGATATTTGTTTAAAGAGAGTCGTATAGACTTGATTTGATGAGGAATGTCGTACCAACAAATAAAAACAAAAGGATCCAACGAGCTTGGAGGGTGAATAACATAGATTCTTAATTTGATAGTTAGCTGTTTGTATTAGTTTCTCTATCGAATCTAGTGAGGTTTCAATTTTATGGTCGGTGGTTAGCTTTGTAGCCACCGTTGTTTTTATGTTTGTTATCATTGTAAATGCGGGGTATGCCCCTTATAATGTTTGTATCTTCTTCTTTTAATACATACGTCAACTTACCCAAAAAAAAAGAGAGAGTCGTTTGTGTGTTCCATTAAATTCTATGCGTGAATTGCTTATAGGTGAAGTACATGAGGGCGGGTTGATGGGGCATTTTGGTGTTGTTAAGACTTTGGATGTGTTACATGAGCATTTTTATTGGCTTAAAATGAAAAAAGATGTGCAATGAATATGTGATAAATACATAACTTCTAGAAAAGCAAAGTCTAGGACTCAACTACATGGCTGTATATCCCTTTTTCTATACCTAAGGAACCATGGGTAGACATTTCGATGGACTTCATCTTAGGTCAAAACGAGGGTAGGGATTCAATTTTTGTAGTTGTTGATAAGTTTTCAAAGATGACACACTTTATTCCATTTCATAAAACCAATGATGGAACTAACATTGTTGATTTGTTCTTTAAGGAGATAGTATGGCTTCATGGGGTCCTTAAGAGCATTATGTTTGATAGAGATATTAAGTTCCTTAGCTATTTTGGAAGGTGTTCATGGGGAAAATATGGTAATGAACTGTTGTTTTCAACTACTTGTCACTCCCAAACATATGGACAAACCGAAGTAGTTAATAGGATCTTAACACAACTTCTAGGTGCTGTCATTCAAAAGAACTTAAAGAATTGGGAAGATTGTTTGCCATTTATAGAGTTTACATATAATCAAAGTGTGCATTTTACTACTGAATTTTCACCATTTCAAATTGTGTATATCCTTAACCCTTTAACTCCCATGGATTTGATCCCATTGCCTGTTGATGAAAGGGTTAGTTTGAATGGTAATCATAAAGCACAAGTGGTGAAGACACTCTATGAGAGTGTGCAACAACAAATTGAAAAGAGGAATCATGTGTATGCAACTAAAGCTAATAAAGGGTGCAAACATGTTGTCTTTCGGCCAGACGATGGGGTTTGAGTGCATATGTGAAAGGAGAGATTTCCCGCCCATAGGAAATCAGAGCTGCAACCACGAAGAGATGGACCATTTCAAATCCTTGAGAGGATCAATGAAAATGCTTATAAAGTTGATTTGTCAGGTGAGTATGATGTTAGTGCTACCTTTAATGTTTCTGATCTTACTTTGTTTGATGTAGGTGATGATTCGAGGTCGAATCATTTTGCAGAGAGAGGGGATGATGAGGATCAGCCCAATACCAAGCGTAATCATGTCAACAACCCATTGGAGGCGCCAATTAGGCTAATTACAAGATCTAGGGCAAAGAAGCTTAAAGAAGCATTGAATGGGCTTGTTCACAAGATATGGACCAAGATGGACCTAGAGGAGCTTGAGACATCTAAAGAGCATGGAGGACAGCCTCTAATTGATCTAATTAAGGTCCAAGAAGAGCCCAATTCATGTGGAACAAGGGGCTGATGTGTCTGGCCCCATACCAGCCTTGTTAGGCTTGTTTTGGGAATCTCCTAGCTCTACAATGATCTTTAATGGGCTGCAATATAGTTTTAACATATGATGAATATTACTTCTGAATTTTTCGGTTTTTAATGTGTGAGAGTGATTTTTGCATTCTTCGGTTCTTGAGCGAATTAAATCTGACTTATCAAAGATTAATTGGCTTCGTGGCGTCATTCTACTTCATTCCAATAGTGTTGATTCCTTGGGGCAGGTTTCAATTGTGTCACACTCCTATCAGATCTATTTTGGCTTTCCGGGATCACAAGGCTCGCATCAACTTTGCTTAGGTGTCTGAATAAGAAGAAGGTTATGCAAGAATTATAGAAAATCCAAGTGGGAATATGTGCCACTTATGCTAATGGGCATGGGATGGCAAGGACAATGTAGAGATATGGGTGCTTCTAGTTAACCAAGGAGAGGGACTATGTAGACTATGTTAGAAAACGCCGCAAGTGTGAGATACATGGTGACAAGATAAATGCACATCGACATCGTTATTCAATATGGCCTCGTCTTGGCCTTTTGACGTGTCGGGATTGGATGTCATAGGATCGATCAATCTAAAGGTTAGCAATGAGCATAAGTTCATCTTGGTAGCCATTGACTACTTCACTAAATGGGTAGAAACCGGCTCTTATATGCATGTGACACAAAAAGGTGGTCAAAGGTTCATTAAGAAAGATTTTATTTGTTGCTGCAGTGTAGCCCTAAGAATGATAACTGATAACACTTAGAATTTTAATGGGAAGCTAATTGTTGAGGTTTGCATTAAGTGAAAGATTACGCATCTCAATTCTTCTCCTTATAGACCCAATATGAATGGGGTAGTCGAGACAACTAACAAAAATCTTAAGAAGATCATTTCGAAGATAGTGGTCACCTATAAGGATTGACATGAAATGCTTCCATACGCACTTTACACGCACCGCACTGTAGTTAGAACTTCTATGGGTGTAACCCTTTACTCTCTAGTATACAGGATGGAAACAGTGAAACGAGACTGACAACCATCATTAAAGGTTGTAATGGATGCAAAGCTAGAAGAATCAAAATGGGCAAAGACGAGATTTAAGTAGTTAAATCTGATCATTTAAAAGAGACTGACAACCATCTGTTACTACTAATTGTACCAAAATAGAGTGCCTAAGGCATACAACAAGAAGGTCAAGCCAAAAGTATTTAAAGAGGGAGGCCTAATATTGAAAAAAGACCTTGTCGATATCATAAGAAGATCAAAGTAAATGGACATCAAACTACGAAGGACCTTACGTGATGAAGAAAGCTTTTTCTAAAGGAACTTTAAATTTAACTAAGATGAAAGGAGATGATTTGCCTAAACTTGTAAACTCGACATTGTAAAGAAGTATTATGCCGATGTACTTTACCTATGAAGTTGAAGTTTGGCCATGAATTCTTTAACGTATTTTCTTTTTCTCCAAAAAAACAAAACTTTGCATGATCTCATAAACTTAAAAGACCTTTTTTTTTTTTTTTTCATAGAGGTCTTTCGAGAAATCAAAGTTAATAGTTTGATGTCAAATTGGTGTTTGTTTTTAACAAGTAAGTTTTGAGAATTCAAGTGATATCTTAGTAAGGTGACCATGCGCTTACAAACCCAAAAAAAAACCAAACACCATAAAATAACATTGAAGTTGAGTTTTAATTGAATGAGTAATGATTCATGATCACAATGAAAACAATTTTGCATGTCCAAACTAATCACAATGAGAGAAAGCTAAAGCCTACTAATACTAAACGCATGCATTTGAAATGAGAAAATGTTATCTTTGATAATTCTTTAACAATATTAAAAAATATCATTTGCAATCCCGTTTGAGCTTGGAAAGTTTTTCTTGCAAATCAACCCTAACTAAGATCACACCCTACACTTGGGGCAAGTGTGGGGGTTAGGAAAGCAATTTGACCGCAAGATTATACAAAGTAATCCTAAATGATCGAAGAGGCCCAAGCAAAGTTGGGGGCACGAAGGAATTTAAAGATTCAAAAAGTTTTGGATATAATGATGATGCTGAAAACTAAACGAAGAAAATAAAAAGCGACACTTGGGGCACATCGAGACCATTTTGCAAAGTCAATCATAAGGTCTAAAAACCTTTTAATGAAAAAAAAATCTAGAAATAAGCACTAGTGATCCTTAGTCTTGAGATCCCTTAAACACATTTTCAGTTTAGAAATATCATTTTTTTATGGCCAAAAGCCAAAGCCCACGTTACGTGCCCAATAAAGCCCTTTCTAATCAAAAGCAAGCAATCTACATTGGTGAGCAATATTTTCCCATGCAAAACAAGCTTTTTAAGAAATTTGTGATGCGAACCTCGTGATCACGTGGTCACGCAACCCACACGCAAAGACATCAATTCCGAAAAGCCAAGTAAATCGGGTTTGATAAAAGTGTGACACAAAGATAACTTGTACCTAGGCACCAGCACTATTGGAAAACGAAAAACCCCCACCCAACGAATATTGATTCGCGAACGAGAACAAGTTGAATGGACAATTCCTTAGCCTCTTTTTGAAGCCTTTGGAGTTCTTTTCTTGCCAACAATCATCGCCAACACCTTTGGGTGAAAGTAGCGACCTTTCTAATTCGTATATCATCATTGCAAGCGTTTTTTCTCCTCTCTTTACGAAGCTTCTTTGGGCATTCTTCTTTGCCGTTAATACATCAAGTTCTTGCTTCATCTCCCCTAGAATACGAGATAGACTATTGGATTCTTTTTTAGAACACTAATCTCTTTATTTCTCTCCAGTTGATACCACCTCTCCTTTTGAATCTACCTTTTCTTTTGCCGGAACACCTCATCGAAATACATGAAATCACTTTGGTTTCTAGGCGGCAAATACCTTCCCAGATGGCCTATGGTCTCATCCTTAAAACCACCATCGCAAATATCATCACCGTCCTCTTCAAAATCCTCATAATCAGCCCCCCTTGGCCTTTCGGCCCCACTGCCATTGTTTGATTTCGGTTCAGCCCCAACCTTTCTCACATCTTGGGTACATGTTCCAACCACGTTACCATGTTTTCCCACCTTTTCAAGTCTATCACACACGTTCCCCATCATGAAATTCATTCTTTCCATCATCTTTGTCATGGCTTGCATTTGGAATTTAAGTTCTACATCGGGAGGGGGTGGTGTGTTCTTTTGCTCTGACATGATAGTACCTGCAAAATTTGGTTAGTGGTAAAACAAATATCCTCACGCCGCTCGTATTTCATTCAAACACTCTTAATATCCTCACACCTCTCATCTCACCTTCTTGCGGTTCTTTTGAGAACTAAAAACAACACCAAATAGAACCAATCTTAGCAGCATAATCCAAATATGTATATATGACTCAAGAAGCAATAAAAACAATAAAAAACAAGCAAAAACGAAATTGTGATGATAGTCTCGCGAGTAGCAAGCGAATCTATCCAAAATATGAACAAAGCGAAGACTCGAATAAAACACGAAACAAAATGTGCAAAATGATGAAACAACACCCAAATATCTTTGGATATGTTGAAACTATACTACAAGAAACGAGAACAACGAGAAAAAAAGTGAATTTCATGAGTTGATGCAAAAGAGACTCGTTAGTTAAGTCCGAATCTGGAACCTAAAGTAAATATTATTGAATTGAGCTAAAATTCCAGATATGGTGCGATATCAATTCCAATAGACAGAATATAAAGTTTGAGCAATTTATGATAAGGTTTGATATACTAACGAAAAAAACGTCATAAATCAAACTTGTTTAGACCCAAAATTGAAAACTAAAGAAAACGATATCCAATTGACCCCAAAATAGAGTATCTACTTTGAGCTAATTCTGAGTCGATTTGATCCAATTTTCCCTAGTATAGTTTTCTGCAGCAGAAACCAATAAACGTCTTTTTGAACGACTTTTTTTTCTTTGTTTTTTTTTTATGCTAATGATATATTTTGGACGGTAACCAAATGAAATAACTAATTTTTTTTTAATTTTTTTTATATGCTACAAAATCAAGGAGAAGAAGAAATTGGACACTAAGGATATTTTGCAAAAACAACAAGAAACAAAAATTTCAGAAGGATATAACTGATTAATGGAGCCAAGCTCGATACCAAATGGCGCGAACCTCGTGATCACGTGGTCACGCAACCCACACGCAAAGACACCAATTCCCGGAAAGCCAAGTAAATCAGGTTTGATAGGAGTGTGACACAAAGATAACTTGTACCTAGGCACGAGAACTATTGGAAGCGAGAAAACCCCCACCCAATGAATATTGATTCGCGAACGAGAAGTATAAGGATGACGCCACGAAGCCGGTTGTTCTTCGATAAGTCGTTTTCGGTTCTTTAGAGAACCATGGAAGGGAGATTATCTCACCAACACACCCACACAAAGTGTGGCAAACAAGAAGTTTTATTAATATGAATTGTCTAACCTTACATGTTTGGTTATGCCCTTATTTATAGTGACTCCAAACTAAAATAAACCCTAATGGACCCCTTATGTGGACTTATATGATGCCCACTTACAATTAAACCCAAATAATATAAACAAACCCTAAACTAAGAAGAAAATAATAACAACAATAATAAATCTGAAATTAAAATCTTAAATATGATAGGATCGGATTTTTTGCCCTTCGAAGTCCCATATAAGCTAGGAGAATCAAATCTAAAAGTAGAATTAATTCTTAAATCTTCTTTCCTTGTGGTAGCTAGGATGAATAAGGAATCCTTGTAAGAAAAGGATTCGAAACATTGATGAATCCTTGCCACATTTGGAAACTATGGTGCAGCCCATTAAAGATCTTTGTAGAACTAGGAGATTCCCAAAACAAGCTGTCACATCTTTTTAGGAAAAGAATCCTAGCCAAATAGGAAGTCCACAAGTCAAAAGGAAGTAAATAACAAAATTTATGTAGCCTCTGTTGACCAGTATTACGATGCCTTCCCAAACTCCGATTGACACGACATTTTAACTCAAGGTAGGACGGCATGTCGGGAGACTCCATGTAAAAATGTCAAATTTGGATCCAATGGTCGGATTGAGAATTATGACTGTTGCCGTAAAAATAAATTGTTGCACATTTTCGTGTTTGGAAATGGCTTTGAAATTTTAAAGATTTCCCATGAAAGCAACCTCTTGTAAAACAGTCTTCCAGATGACATCATCCTTATGAAAATCCAAGCAAAGAAAACAGGATAAAATACTTGGAGGAATAATTAGACTGGTGGTCGCTTAAGAAACACAACATGGCTGGCTCCACTATTCATCTTCTACGAAAACAAAGAATGGAAAGTAAACCTGACAATCTTTGAGATAAAGGTTTTCAGACAATAGGGTATGCTAATATCATTTGAGATTGTCAAATAAGCATCATTTCCAAAAGTTAAGATCACAAGTTGTGGCTTAAGTAAGCGAAAGTGAAAGCAAAAAAGCTATGAAAGCTTGCTACGAGGATCAAAGCTTCAAAAAAGAGAAGTCCATGAGAATAAGTAACCTATTTATCGAGGTAAGAATACATGCATATTAATCAAAATGCATTGTATGTTGAACTTTTCCAGTAAAAAAAAACTCATCAAGATATTGAGCCCGACTAGGTTTTTGCTATTTAAAAATCAACAAAGTTTTTAGAGACAACTTCTTTAACACTTTTTTAGTGCACTTTCTAACCCTTACAACCCAGATAGTGCATTTTCTAGCCCTATCTTTTTTTTTTAGTGTGCTTTCTATTCACCTACTAAATAGTGTGCTTTTTATCCCTATCTATTTTCTTCTTGGTGTGTTTTCCAGCCCTCATGTACCAGATAGTATGCTTTCTAGCCATATGTCTTTTCTTCTAATGCGCTTTCTAACCCTATCCATTTTCTTTCTAAGTGCGCTTTCAAGCCCTCACTTCTACTGCTTTTGGAAGGATTGACCATTTCTTGATATGATAAATCCACAATCTCTCATCTTTTTTTCTTTTACAAGCTTACTATTTAAAGTCCCTTCAGAGACTTTTTGTCGTAAGCATTGTAGGTTTTAGGTTTCCCCCAAAATTATCCTTTTCTTGTAAAATTCAAAATGAAAAAAAAAACTGGAAACTTGGCAAAAATATATTAATAAGGGTTTCAAATGCATTGAAAAACCAAGTTGGAGTTTTGGGAAAAAATTAGGAGCCCAATTGTACCCCATTGTACCCAAGACTGAAAAGACATTGCAGATTCAAGGTTAAATTAAATGATTATTGAACAAATCTACATAAAAATTAAGTTTGGGGACTTAATTAGATTTTTTAATGTGCCAATTTGATTTAATCATGGGCCCAATTAAGTTTAAGAATTAATTTCATCAAATTACAAGATTTAATTAGGTGAAAGGACTTAATTATACTTTTAATGGGCCAAATTAATTTTATTAGGGACTTAATTAGTGAAAACTTAAATTTGAAAGCCTAATTTGGGCTTAATTGAGAAGATTGGAGTTTTAGAGGACCAGATTTAATTTTTCCAAACTCAATTGGTTCAAATCAGGGACAAAATTGCAAGAAAATCAAAGTTTGAAGGTCAATTAAGGGAAAAATTAAAGAAATTTAGAACCAAGGACCTTTTTGCAAAAGGTGCACCAATTTAAAGCCTAATCAAGGACCTAATTGAATATATTAGAAGATTAGGGGCTGAAATTAAAAAGAGGATTAATGACCTAATTCAAACTAGAACACCAAAGCGATGTTGTTTCATATAATTAAAATGGTGCATTTTGGCTGCATTTTGGTTGTGTTTTGGTTATGCGTTTTGGTTCAAACGATGTTGTTTTTGTCAATGCCAAGTTAAAAAAAGTAAAGCTTGATGATGTGTTGTCTAACCACTGCTTATTATTTTCAACCTTCAACAACAAAAACGGTTGCTCTAATGCCACCTTTCAAGTCTTCCTTCTCTCTCATACCTTCACCATACAAGAAAAAAAGATGTCACCCTCGTGACCTGCCATTGCACCCGAATCTAAGAAAAAACATTGTCCCATGTAAGCCCTAAACCCACAACAAAGTTGACCCAAATAGGCTGACCCGACCAGCCTTTGCCACTCGTGATGGTGACTTTTTGCCAACGATTGAAATCCTTTATGTTTGAATCAAGGGCCAAGAATCATGCCCAATAAAGATCAGATGTCCCTATTTCATCCTCTATAGATAGGGGTGGATTTCATGCAAAAATAGATAAAAAAAAATTAGGAGAGGAAGAGAGCAAAAAAACCAGCCATATAAACACCACCTTTCCAGCTGCCCAACCAACCATCATTCTCCACCTCCAGCCACCAATGTGAGCCATTAGCAGAATTGGTAATGCTACCAAAAGCAAGCCAACATTCCTTCCTCGTCCATGTAACATCATTCTCTCATCTTGATTGTGTATAAGCTTAAAATAATGGGAAGAAAACATGCCAGTAACATGCACGTTACTGGCAGATCTTCTTCTTAAGCCACCACTAGGCTGGGCCAGTTGTGACGAAAGCATGTGTTGGATCCCATTCCAGCCTAGCCTATATGGTTGGGGCTGGATCTAGGCCACATCATAAAAAAAGCTTGTTGGGTCATCACAAAAAATCAGGTTGGGCTAGGCCTAAGCCGACTTAAACATATGAGTTTGGGCCTCAACCCCAATATGCCCAACCCATGTGACTGGACCGCGCTTCACCTAGATATAAAGGCGTGTTTGGCACACCATTTTTCCTTAAAATATAAGGCCTTGTTTGGTTACTTAGGGCATGTTTGCCAAACATGCTCTTAAGATATTTTTAATTCCACTGATTTTAGGCTATTAGTTTGTTTGACAAACACACTCTAAGCATTTTCCTTTAGTTTTAATTTGTATTTATTTTAGGGTCTAGCTAAACGAGACCCTTAAAAATTCTGAAACGATTCAAGAACCATTTTGAAATTAGTTATGGGTCCCTTATGTTCCAATAGTTTTTGCGTAATATTGAACTTTTGACTTACACTATAAGATACGGATCCAATATTAACACTTGATTTTTCTCTAGAATTTCAAAAAAAATCAAAAAGTAAAAAACAATTTCCTTTATTTCAATAAACATAAAAACAAGTTTTTTTTATAATTTTATTTAATATCGGACTATAGACTTTACAATGTAAGATATGAACCCGATATTAAAAATACCCGGGTTTCTTCGAAATTTCAAACAAATCCGAAACAAATTTAAATACTTTCATCGTCTCAAAAACACAAAAAACATGTTTTGTTTTCATCCATATGGCCAAATTCTAAAGGTTTTTTCATGCATATTTTCTAAAAAATTAAGATTGCATTTTTATCATGCAAAATGGATATCGTAACTAGTTTGTGATTATCCATTACGACAAAAGCCAAAATACCAAAAATCCCACAACAATTAATTTGTTTAATTAATATGAAGAGTATTAGGATTTAAGCGTAGACTTTAATATTTGAGAGTATAAGATTACATTGTAAAGTATATTCTCAAGTATTAAAGATACAAAAAAATAAATTATAATGCTAAACATTAGGCTTTATAGAATGGTTAGGATTTAACCTGATAAAGTAGAGACTTCCTCACAAAGGGAGATATGACTTAAACTTTAGATGAGACCAACAAATAGAAACATGTCTTGGATTAACAATCAATTATCAATGCGGCTTTACAGAGGTAGGTGTACTAGAGGTGATGCGTTTTTTCCTTGCACAACTAGTCTTCTTGATACGATTCGGGCAATGAAAAAACAATCAAATTTAGATTCGCGTAAAATGCACAACTATCCAGTTTTACGGCAACAGTCTTAATTCTCAATCCATTGTTGGATCGGACTGAAATTTTACGTGGAGTCTTCTGACATGTTTTCCTACCACGGGCTAAAGTTTTAGATCAATCGGAGTTCGAGAAGGCATCACAATACTGATCAACAAAGGCTATATGAATTTTGTTATTTACTTCCTTTTGACTTGTGGACTTCCTATCGGCTAGGATTCTTTTCCTACAAGGATTTGGTAAGCTGGTTTTGGAAATTTCCTAGTCTTGCAAGAATATTTAATGGGCTGTTACATAGTTTCCATGTGTGGTATTGGCCTCCATATTAAGGTGGAATCCTTATGGTGTATGGAAATAATTATTCTATCCTTATTATAGTAGGAATCTATTATTAAATAAGTTTCCAAGTCAGCTAAGAATAATTTGCAAACAAGGAAACTTAAGAGGAGGCAACTTTAGATTTGATTCTCTTAGCATATATGAGACTTCTAAAGGGAGCAAATATGATCCTATCATATTTAGAATATTAAATTTGAATTTATTGTTATTATTATTATTATTATTATTTTCTTCTTAGTTTAGGGTTTATTTATATTATTTGGGTTTAATTGTAAGTGAGCATCATCATATAAGTCCACATAAGGGGTCCATTTGGGTTTGTTTCAGTCTAGAGTCGGTATAAATAAAGGCATAACCGGACATGTAAGTTAGACAATTTAGATTAATAAAACTTCTTGTTTGCCACACTTGTTGTGTGTTGGTGGGATAATCTTCATTCCTTGGTTCTCTAAAGAACGAAAAACAACTTATCGAAGAACAACTGACTTTGTGGCGTCATCCTTATACTTCTCATTCATGAATCAATATTTGTTGGGTGGGGGTTTTTGTTTCCAATAGTGTTGGTGCCTAGGTACAAGTTATCTTTGTGTCACACTCCTATCAAACCTGATTTACTTGGCTTTCCAGGAATTTGTGTCTTTGCGTGTGGGTTGAGTGACCACGTGATCACGAGGTTTGCATCACCTCTTATTGATGAGGATCAACCCAACACCAAGGTTAATCATGCCAAAGACCCATTGGAAGTGCCAAGTGGGTCAATTACAAGAGCTAGGGCAAATAAGCCTAAAGAGGCATTGAATGAGCTTGTTCAAAACATATGGAGCAAGATGGACCTAGATGAGCTAGGCCTAAGGAGCATGAAGGACAACCTCTAATTCATCTAATCAAAGTCCAAGAAGAGCCCAATTCATGTGGATCAAAGGGTTGCCCAATCGATTTTCTAAGTTATGAAGGATTAACTAATGATTCTCCTAGTCTAGGAAGGAAACTAAATTGGCAGGTATAAAAGAAAGAGATTTTCTTCATTAATTGTGCATGCAAAATAAACAAAAACAAAGTATAACAAGGCAAGAAGACTTCAGAATTAGTTCTACAATCAGATCAGATTTCCTAGTCTATATGAGACTTTTTAGGGATGACAAATCTGATTCTAGCATATCTAGGATATTAATTTCAGATTTTTATTATTTTTATTATTTTTTTCTTAGTTTTTGGTTTATTATTACTTATTTGGATCAATTGTTAGTGAGCCTCATATAAGTCCATATAAGGGGGGGTCCATTAGGGTTTATTTCAATCTAGAGTCGGTATAAATAAAGCTATAACCAGATGTGTGAGGGGCTACGAAATGGAGATTAATAAAAACTTCATTGTTGCACCTTGTTGTGTGAGTTGGGGAGATATTCTCCCTTCATTAGTTCTCTAAATAACTTAAAATGACTTATTGAAGAACAACTGACTTTGTGATGTCATCCTTATACTTGTTTGTTAATCAATATTCGTTGGGTAGGGGTTTTCGTTTCCAATAGTGCTAGTGCCTAGATGAGACTTATCTTTGTGTCACAATCCTATCAAACCTGATTTATTTTCCTTTTCGAGAATTGATGTCTTTGCATGTTGCTTGCTTGACTGCGTATTCAAGAGGTTCGCAACATTTTGTATTAGAGCTTGGCTCCATTAATCAGGTTATATCCTTCTGAAATTGTTGTTTCTCGTTGATTCCTTAATGTCCAATTTCTTCTTCTCCTTGAATTTGCGGCATATAAAAAAAAAGGTTTGTTATTTTGTTCTGTTACTGTACAAAATATATCAGTAGCATCAAAAAAAAAAAGAGAAAAGAAATGTCGTTCAAAAAGACACTTATTTGCTTCTGCCACATAAAACTAAACAAGGGAAATTGGATAAAATCATCTCGAAATTAGTTGAAATTTGATACTCTGATTACTGGGGGGTTCTAATCATACTACTTATTAATTTTGGGATCAATTGAATGTCATTTTCTTACGTTTTCAATTTCGGGTGTAATCAGGTCTGTTTCATAACGTTTTTGGGTCAGCATATCAAACCTTATTGTAAATTGTTCAAATTTAATATTATGTCCATTTGGGTTGAAATTGCACTATATCTCAAAGTTTATCTCAATTGGACATCATTTACCTTAGATTCCAGATTCGAACTTAAGTCATTTACCTTAGGAATAGCAGAACAGACTCATTTACGATGAGTTAAGTCCGAATCTGGAACCAAAAGTAAATGATGTCCAATTGAGCTAAAATTTCAGATATATTGCGATATCAATCCAAATATACAGAATATAAAGTGTGAACCATTTACGATAAGGTTTGATATACTGACGCAAAAATGTTATGAATCAGACCTGAAATTGAAAACCCAAGCAAAAAAATCCAATTAACCCCACAATTAACACATGGTGCGATTAGGACCCCAGTAATCAGAGTATCAAATTTGAACTAATTCCGAGTTGATTTGATCCAATTTTCTCTTGTTTAGTTTTCTGCGGTAGAAACCAATAAATGTTTTTTTGAACGATTGTTTTTTTGCTTTTCTCTTTTCTCTTTCTTTTTTATTCTACCGATATATTTTTAACAATAACAGAATGAAATAACAATTTTTTTAATAAGCCGCAAATTGAAGGAGAAGAAGAAATTGGATACTAAGGAATTTTTGTGAAATCAACAAGAAACAAAAATTTCAGAAGGATATTGATTAGTACTTAAAAGTGCATTTTTATCAAGGTTTCATATCGTCATTTTGCACTTGAAGTATCAATAACTCCTTAACTAAAGCATGTTTTATAATAACATATCTAATTATATAAGATACCTTTAATTTATGGTAAATGTTCATCTTAAATGCAGGCCTATCACATAAATGAAAGAATTGATTGATGAGTTGAAGTACTGAAATTGAAAGGACAAAGAGATGGCCAAACTTAGAAAAGAGATGTTGGTGCAGTCCAAACTGGAACACTGTTTGGTAATTGGGTCATATCTGGAGTTGTAGATCTTGGAGTTAGGTCTACCTTATATGGATGGAAAGCTGAGACATAGGCCTACAACTTTCATGAGGAGTCCAAGATTTAAGAAGGCCGTTTTCAAGTCCAAATTGTAGCAACAACGAAGGAGTCCGAATCTGTCCTGCAGCCCAGACACTGTTCAGTGTTCAGCTCATATCTCGAGTTCTAGAAGTCCAAATGATCTCAAAATTTTACCCTGGAAAGATGATACAATTGCCTAGAACTTTCATGATTGAAGTGTGTTCAAATTATGACGTTATCAATGACGTTTTTAGCAGACAAGAAGATAAGAATTGTCATCAAGTCAAGATGTGGCCACCCATTCATCATTTAGTCAACAAATCAATAGTTCCTAATTTTGGCCTATAAAAGGAGGCATTTGCCATGTATTTAGGCATCTTGGTGTTGAGATCAAGATCATGCTCTTGTTTTCTCTCTTTGTATTGCTTATGCTTTGCTTTCATTAATATCAAGTTTATGCCTTTCATTTCCTTTCCTTTACTTAGTTAACTTTTATCTTACTTATGTTCTTATCTTGTTTATTTATGTTTCTTTCTTTCATTATGTCTAGCTAAGTTAATTATGTCAAGGTGAAAAGGTTACACTAATGGTGTAAGGATAAGTATAATATACAAACTCAACATGGACTTTAATGTTGGATACTAACATGCTTTATATTTGTTATCTTATTCACTTTTAATACTTTGCTTGTTAAATGGTTAATCTAGATTTATGTTGTATAACACTTGGTACAACAAATACTTGGCACCTTCATAGCCCATACTTGTATGGTATAACCGACACCGAGCTATGAAAGGAACTTGATTTGTTGTTAACATAAGTTATAATCATGAATGCACGACAACATTTACAAGTATTAGCATTATTCGAATAAGATAACTAATGTAATCATATTAACAATTTATAATCTGATTGGAACCTCCTTTGTGTGTGGTTTCCAATTGAATAAAAAGAGTTTATACTATACTTGTTTGAAATACCATTAGTGGATCCTCTAACCTTGACATTTGTTGTTATCATTGTTTAATCCTTACGTTAATCTTCCATCTCAAAGTTCTCATCAACTTCTTCCTCTTCTTCTTCACTATTATTATTGTTGTTGTTGTATTATTGTTATCTATAATTTATACAATTAACCTCCCTGTGGTTCGACCCCGGTCTTATCGGGTTATTTATTACTTCGACACTCCTGCACTTGGGAGAAGACATCAATCTTTTGGTCGTGTCAAGTTTTTGGCGCCGTTGCTGAGGAAGGTAAATTCTTGTACAAATTATAGTATTTATTTTATTTTCTCTTTTACTTTTATTGTATTTAACTTTGTTTCTTTTGTGTTGTTTCTTTTTCTTTTGTTTTCTTCTTCTTTTTATTCTCTTTTTACACGTGCATGAGAGTGTGGTCACGTACATTAAGTGGTAGACTTTGTAGGGTATCCTCATCATTTTCAGAAAATATGGCCGAAGAAGATAAGCAATCGCTTCATAATGAGAATAATGAGAATATTCGGGTTAGAACACTTAGAGACCACATGAATCCCACAAGAACAAGTGCACCCTCATGCATAGTTTTCCCACCTGATGCATCTCATTTTAATTTTAAGACAGGCATTATTCAACTTTTACCTTCGTTTCATGGCTTAGATTTAGAAAATCCATACTTGCATTTTAAGGGAATTTGAGGAGGTTTGCAACACCTATAATGACTCAAATTGTAGCATGAACACCATTAGGTTAAAGCTTTTTCCTTTTTCATTAAAAGATAAAGCTAAAACATGGCTACAAAATTTGAGACCTGGATCCATTCGTGCTTGGGATGATATGCAACAACAATTTTTAAAGAAGTTTTTTCCATCCCACGAACGAACTCTTTCAAAAGACAAATCATTACTTTCTCTCAAAAACCAGGAGAAACATTTTATCAATGTTGGGATAGGTATCGAGAATTGCTTAATACTTGCCCCCATCATGGTTTTGAAACATGGAGATTGGTGTCACATTTTTATGAAGGGTTAACTCCTAGAGATAGGCAAATGATTGAATTGATGTGCAATGGAACTTTTGAGGATAAAGACCCTAATGAAGCTATGGAATACCTAGACTTGCTAGTTGAAAATGCACAAAATTGGGACACCACGGTACTTATGAGGCACCAAGTAAAACCCAACCTCATACATCTAGTGGAGGTATGTACAACCTTAGGGAAGATCATGACCTCCAAGCCAAGTTTGCATCTTTAGCTAGAAAAGTCGAAGCGCTAGAATTAAAAAAGAGTGGTCAATTAAAATCTGTTCAAGACATTGCATGTCAAATCGTGAAACCAACGAACATTCAACCAATGACTGTCCAACCTTGCCTTCTTTTAAAGAATGTCTCCATGAACAAGCCCATGCATTAAACAAGTTTTCAAAGGCCCAACCATAACCCATATTCGCAAACATATAACCCTGGTTGGAGAAATCATCTAATTTCAGTTGGAAGAGTGAGAACAATAATGCACAAACTTCACAGCCACCGTTTCAAGCACACCATATTTTCCAAAATTCTCATGGATATGCACCTCCTTATGCTCCACCTCCTAGAAGAAATCTTGAGGAAACATTGCATGCATTTATGGAAAAGCAAGAGGCAATTAACACTCAACTTGCTCAAAGCATGACATGATTTTAAAGATACTCTTGCAAAGTTCACATCTGCTCTCGTTTCCAAGAGAAAGGTAAGTTTCCATCTCAACCACAACAAAATCCCAAGGGGCAATACAATGCGAATGCAAGTAGTTTGGGAAGCCAACACATGGATCAAGTCAAATCAGTCATCACTCTTCGTAGTGGTAAGGTTATTGAAAAACCCATTCTTGAACCTTGTGAGAGTGATGATGAGTCAATCTCTAAGGGTAAGGAAGGGGTTGAATCTGATCATTGCAAAGAAAAGACTGATTCTCACGCCGCACTTCCATTTCCTCATGCCATGACCAAACAAAGGAAAGTCAATCACAACTCGAAATCTTTGAAACTTTCAAATAGGTAAGGATCAATATACCTTTCTTTGGATGCTATCAAACAGGTTCCTTCTTATGCTAAATTTTTGAAAGATCTGTGCACTTTGTGAAGAGAAAACTGAATGTGAAAAATAAAGCCTTTTTAGCCGAACAAGTAAGTGCTATTCTTCAAAACAATAATGCTTTGAAATATAAAGACCCTGGTTGTCCTACAATTTCTTGTTTTATTGGAGAGCATAAAATTGAAAAAGCCTTACTTGATATTGGAGCTAGTGTGAATTTACTTCCATATTCAGTTTTTCAAAGTCTCAATCTAGGTGAGTTAAAACCAACTTACGTAACTCTTTTACTTGCCGATAGATCTGTAAAAGTGCCTAGAGGAATAGTTGAAGATGTGTTAGTACAAGTTGATAAATTCATTTATCCTGTGGATTTTATTGTCTTGGACACACAACCTTGTTGAAGCATGTAATTCATTTCTGTTATTTTAGGGCGTCCATTTCTTGCAACTTCTAATGCATTGATTAATTGTAGAAATGGATTGATGAAGCTATCTTTTGGAAACATGACATTGGAGATGAATATTTTCAACATTTGCAAGCAACCTGGAGATGATAATGATTTACGGGAAGTGGACTTTCTTGAAAAATTAGTTCATGATCAATTTCATACCACTTCCGGTAAAATTGAGATTGATGAATTTGACGATTTGCAAATGGTCTATTCTCGGGGAAAAATCGAAGGCAAGTAATTAGAGACCACAAATTGAGGAATTGCCACCACGATCAATTAAGTCCATACCTTCAAGTGTTCAACCACCAAAACCTGATTTGAAGCCATTACCATTCCATCTCAAATACTCATTTTTGGGAGAAAATAAAACTTTTCCGGTAATAATCTCTTCCACACTTAACGCACATCAAGAAGGTAAGTTATTGCAAACTACGAAAATGCACAAAAATACCTTGGGATGGACTATAGGTGACATAAAAGGAATTAGTCCTTTGATTTGCACACACAGGATTTATTTGGAGGAAAATGCTAAACCCTCTAGAGAAATGCAACGAAGGCTTAATCCTAATATGAAAGAAGTAGTGAAAAATGAAGTCATTAAGCTTCTAGATAATGGAATCATTTATCCTATTTCGACAGACAAATGGGTAAGTCCTACCCAAGTGGTACCCAAGAAGTCGGAGTCATTGTGATAACAAATGAGAAAAATGAGTTAATTCCAACAAGGACTATTCTTGGTTGGCGCATGTGCATTGATTATAGGAAACTTAATTCAATGACTAGAAAAGATCATTTTCCCTTACCTTTCATGGATCAAATCCTAGAAAGAGTTGCGAGGTCATGAATTTTATTGTTTCCTAGATGGCTATTCGGGTTATAACCAAATTGAAATTGCATTGGAAGATCAAGAGAAAACTACTTTCACATGTCCATTTGGCACTTTTGCATATCGAAGGATGCCTTTTGGATTATGTAATGCACCAGCCATGTTTCAAAGATGCATGCTTAGTATATTTAGTGATATGGTTGAACGTTTTCTTGAGATTTTTATGGATGATTTTTCTATTTTTGGTGATTCATTTGATGATTGTTTGACTAACTTAAAAAAGGTTTTGAGCGCGGTGTGAAGAGAAGAATCTTGTCTTGAATTGGGAAAATTGTCACTTTATGGTAACAAACGGCATTGTACTTGGTCACATTGTTTCATCAAAAGGAATTGAGGTTGACAAATCTAAAATCGAGTTAATTGCTAACTTGCCAACACCAAAATCCATTAAAGATGTTAGATCATTCTTAGGACATCTTGGTTTTTATAGAAGGTTCATCAAAGATTTTAGTGTAATATCTAAGCCCTTGAGCAACCTTCTAACAAAGGATAATATTTTTGAATGGGTGAACATTGTGAAGAAGCCTTTGTTCAACTTAAAAACTTGCTTACTTCTGCTCCTATCATTCAACCTCCGATTGGTTTTTACCTTTTGAAATAATGTGTGATGCTAGTGATTATGCCGTGGTGTCTTTGTCTTGGGACAAAGAAAAGATAAGAAACCTTATGTGATTTACTATGCAAGTAAAACTTTAAATAGTGCTCAAATGAATTACACCACTACGAAAAAGAATTACTTGCAGTAGTATTTGCATGTGAAAAATTCAGGTCTTATCTTGTTGGCTCACCTGTTGTTGTTTACGGTGATCATGCGGCATTGAAATATCTTCTTTCTAAGAAAGATTCTAAGGCTAGATTGGTTCGGTGGATTTTGTTACTTCAAGAATTTGATATCACAATCAAAGACAAGAAAGGTACCGAAAATGTTGTCGCGAGATCACTTGTCAAGATTGACAACGAGAATCGAGATCGACATCACACCAATCGATGACTACTTTCCTGACGAATCTTTATTTTCCGTCTCTACAATGCCTTGGTATGCTAATTTTGTTAATTTTCTTGTTTCGGGACAATTGCCAGCTCATTGGAGTACCCAAGACAAAAGAAAGTTCTTGGACGAAGTAAAGAACTTTTATTGGGATGACCCTTATTTATTCAAATATTGTCCTGATCAAATATTTTGAAGATGCATTCCGACAATGAGGTAAGTAATGTCATTAAATTTTGTCATTTCGAGGCATGTGGGGGCCATTTCTCATCAAGAAAGACAAGCGCAAAAATCTTACAATGCGGATTTTACTTGGCCCACCATGTTTAAGGACTCACATGTGTTCTGCAAGACTTGTGAAAATTGTCAAAAGTTGGGATCTATTTCAAAACGTCACATGATGCCTTTAAATCCTATTCTTGTCATTGAGATCTTTGACTGCTGGGGTATAGATTTCATAGGTCCATTTCCTCCATCATTTGGTTTCGTGTACATATTAGTCGCAGTAGATTATGTTTCAAAATGGATAGAGGCAATTCCAAGTCGAAACAATGATCACAAAACAGTGATAAAATTCTTGAAAGAAAATATTTTGAGTCGATTTGGAATCCCTCGAGCCATGATAAGTGATGGTGGAACACATTTCGCAACAAGCCATTTGAGTCTTTAATGAAGAAATATGGAATCACACACAAAGTTGCCACCCCTTATCACCCCCGAGACTAGTGGACGGGTAGAGCTCGCTAATAGGGAGATCAAACAAATCTTGGAGAAAACAGTGAACCCTAATAGGAAAGACTGGTCTTTAAGACTTAATGATGCACTTTGGGCTTATCAAACTGCTTATAAAACATCATTAGGTATGTCACCTTATAGACTAGTCTATGGAAAACCTTGTCACTTGCCTGTGGAACTTGAACATAAAGCTTATTGGGCTATTAAAGCTTTCAATTCAAACCTTGATGATGCTAGTCAGGTGCGTAAGTTACAAATAAATGAGCTTGAGGAAATAAGAAATGATGCATATGAAAATTCAAGAATTCATAAAGCAAGAATCAAAGAGTTTCATGACAAGAAAATATTAAGAAAAACATTCAATGTTGGTCAAAAAGTCTTGCTTTATAATTCTCGACTCCATTTATTTCCTAGAAAACTAAGATCAAGATGGAGTGGTCCTTTCATTGTGAAACATGTGTATCCATATGGGGCTGTGATATCGAGAATCCAAAGAATGGCAATGTTTTCAAGGTAAATGGACATCGTTTGAAAGTCTACTTTGACAATTTTTCAGTTGAAAATGACTCTATTGAATTGAGTGATCCTGTATATAAAGATTGATTGGTTTTCTCACATTGTTTTGTGTTTTGCTAGTTTCTCTCACCCGGTCAAAAGGCGGATAACGGTACTCCGTGACTTGATCGGTTCTTTCAGTTTCCCATAATAACTGATATTTGTATATATTTGTGCAATACTTTGTTTTTTTCTCCCTTTTTTGACTCCCTTCTCCAATTCTCATTTGAAAATGGACACCACTCTTGAAAAATTGAAAAAGTGCTTTCCCGCTACGCCTCGAATGCGATTACAAAAATTTACCGTGCTAGGTGTGCAAGATTGAAGTTGTTAATGAATCATGGAATTCCTGAAGATATTCATTTGGGCTGATTGAAGCAAAGGTCCGATTATCGGTGAGTCCTCCAATTCTTTCATTTCACACATGCCTGGAACAGGTAAAAGCACTTTTGCAAAGAAACGTCGTGCAAAAGCAGTGAAAGTCTGTCACGAGATGTGCCAGATGGACTTGTAATGCAACATGTCGTTCTTTAGGAATGGTATCTATAAACCGTGAAGATAAAATACAATTCATTAAGGATGGCCTGAGTAAGGGGTCTTTAGATAATCTTTTGTTGACCCTTGAGACGCATCCTAGTGGAGATGTGCATCGTGCAATTCATGATTTATGGCCCCATTTTCATAAAGAACATGATCGACTTAGTCTTGGGAATCTGACTAAAAAAGACCCTGTTTGCCAGTTTTTAAGAAAACTAGATGGGAAGCCTATCCCCGACCCATAGAGGGCGTTTAAGCCGTTCTTGGACGTAAAACCAAGGGAAGATGTGAGCCACAATCACAACTACCTGTACATACACATGCTTTTTCAAAATAAATAATTAAATAAAGAGAGAGAAAGAGTGTGTGAGACTCAGTGGTCTACATATAGGGGTATGATTGCATCTTCAATTTCTCATCTATAAAATCTTCTCTTCCTTCCCCTCAATTCTACTCAACCCTTACATTAGACAGATATAGAAGTGTGTAGAAATGGCGGGTCCCTCAAGTTATCACATCAAAAATATTTGTGTTTTCGGTGGATCCAGTCCTGGGAAGGAAATAGCATTTTTAGAAGCGAGCAAATCATCTTGGTCGGGTCCTAGCGAGAGAAAGATTCATTTAGTGTATGGGGGAGGTAGCCTTGGGTTAATGGGGGGGGGTGTCAATAGCTGCATTTTCAGGAGGAAGTCAAGTTTTGGGGGTAGTCCTCGAAGCTTTAGCAAAAGGGGACTTCATTGGAAAAACAATTGGAGAGGAACTACAGGTCTCCACAATGTTTGATCGAATGAATACAATGTTTAACCATCGTTGATGCCTTCATTGCCTTACCAGGTGGTGGGCACATTGGAAGAGATCTTTCATATTTTCTCTTGGGCCCAACTGCACATTCACCATAAACCTATAGGTTTGCTCAATGTTAATGGTTTTTATGATAATTTGTTGTCTTTCCTTGATCAAGCTGTGGAACAGGGAATTTCTAACATCTTCGGCACGACAAATCATAATCTCTGCTCTCTTTCTTTTGAACAATTGATCGACAAACTACAATCTTTCATCCCTGTAATTGATCCCTCCATGAGTCGCATAAATTGGTCAACTACGAAAGCCGTAAAAAGCTTAGATTAGATTTGAGCCTTCGTTTGTGAATCCTTGTGTCTTTTGGTGTTATTTCTAGCATAGTATTTTGTTCTATTATTTCTTATATTTGTTTAAGTGTGTTTCAGGTTTGTCAGTGTTCGTTGTTTCAGGTGATGTCTTCTATACTCTATCTTTCTATCTTATGACATTGAGGACAATGTCTCGTTCGGGTTGGGGGAGAGGGTAGTAGTTGACATTAAAAAAAAAAAAAAAACAACAACAACTAACCAACTAACATGTTTTAGTTTTAAACCATTTGGCAAAACTGTTATTACTAGGATGGCGAGTAAGGGGGAATTTTATTGACTCTTGAGACGCATCTTAGTAAACATTTTCTAATGGTTATTTGCAATATTCATAACAAGGCCTATTAGAATACTTCTTGAAATATTCGGGTTTACAAACTCTCACATTGTTATCACTTGATTTCGCTTATATACTCATTTAACAAGTATTCTTAAACCTTCATTTTCACACACACACTTGTAACATATGATTGTGGGTTGTACATTAGATTATTACATTATTTATGTTCTTTTGTTAAAAGTAACAACTAAGGGATAGGGATAGTCTATGCTTTTCAAAAAAAAAACAAAAAAAAACAAAAAAATTTTTTTTGATGATAATAAAAACGTAGATAAGTTTGATTTCGTAGCCTCCCTAACCTAAGCAATTAAGCCCGAAGGGGTGTTTTAACACCTAATACCCTAAAGTCAACTGACTTGGGAGCTATTGGCCCAAAGCTTGTTACATGGGTTAAGGAGAAAAGCTTAAGGAATCAAACATTGCACTATCTACGTATCAAGATATCGCAACCCGAGTTACTAACTCGTAGGGGTGTCTCAACACCTAATGCCCTAAGATCAACTGGTCTGGGAGTCATTAGCCGAAAGCTCGTTACATGGGTTAAAGATGCATTGTGTTTTAAGTTATATGTATATATATATATAAAAAAAACAAAGAAAAAAAAAAGAAGAAAGAAAAAAATAATAAAATAAAATAAAATAATCCCAACCCAAGGAAGTTAACCTTAAACATTAGAACAAAATATTGTTTTCTTCTAATAGAAGCCCCATCATCTATGTTTCATACATTGAGCACATAACAAGAAAGGTTTATTAATATTTTGTTTAAGAGATATTGAGCAGATATATAAAATTTAATGAGAGTTTGTTTATCTGGATAGATTAATGGAAGTTGAATGATGAATGCCTTGCTTTGTGAAAGTTGCAAATTGTTTTTCTATTTTAACGCTTTGATTACTAGGGACTAGTAATAAGCTGGTTGGGGGATGTGATTAGTACTTAAAAGTGCATTTTTATCAAGGTTTCATATCGTCATTTTGCACTTGAAGTATCAATAACTCCTTAACTAAAGCATGTTTTATAATAACATATCTAATTATATAAGATACCTTTAATTTATGGTAAATGTTCATCTTAAATGCAGCCCTATCACATAAATGAAAGAATTGATTGATGAGTTGAAGTACTGAAATTGAAAGGACAAAGAGATGGCCAAACTTAGAAAAGAGATGTTGGTGCAGTCCAAACTGGAACACTGTTTGGTAATTGGGTCATATCTGGAGTTGTAGATCTTGAATTTAGGTCTACCTTATATGGATGGAAAGCTGAGACATAGGCCTACAACTTTCATGAGGAGTCCAAGATTTAAGAAGGCCGTTTTCAAGTCCAAATTGTAGCAACAACGAAGGAGTCCGAATCTGTCCTGCAGCCCAGACACTATTAAGTGTTCAGCCCATATCTCGAGTTCTAGAAGTCCAAATGATCTCAAATTTTTACCCTGAAAAGATGAGACAATTGCCTATACCTTTCATGATTGAAGTCTGTTCAAATTATGACGTTATCAATGACGTGTTTAGCAGACAAGAAGATAAGAATTGTCATCAAGTCAAGATGTGGCCACCCATTCATCATTTAGTCAACAAATCAATAGTTCCTAATTTTGGCCTATAAAAGGAGGCATTTGCCATGTATTTAGGCATCTTGGTGTTGAGATCAAGATCATGCTCTTGTTTTCTCTCTTTGCATTGCTTATGCTTTGCTTTCATTAATATCAAGTTTATGCCTTTCATTTCCTTTCCTTTACTTAGTTAACTTTTATCTTACTTATGTTCTTATCTTGTTTATTTATGTTTCTTTCTTTCATTATGTCTAGCTAAGTTAATTATATCAAGGTGAAAAGGTTACACTAATGGTGTAAGGATAAGTATAATACAAACTCAACATGGACTTTAATGTTGGATACTAACATGCTTTATATTTGTTATCTTATTCACTTTTAATACTTTGATTGTTAAATGGTTAATCTAGATTTATGTTGTATAACACTTGGTACAACAAATACTTGGCACCTTCATAGCCCATACTTGTATGGTATAACCGACACCGAGCTATGAAAGGAACTTGATTTGTTGTTAACATAAGTTATAATCATGAATGCCGACAACATTTACAAGTATTAGCATTATTCGAATAAGATAACTAATGTAATCATATTAACAATTTATAATCTGATTGGAACCTCCTTTGTGTGTGGTTTTCAATTGAATAAAAAGAGTTTATACTATACTTGTTTGAAATACCATTAGTGGATCCTCTAACCTTGACATTTGTTGTTATCATTGTTTAATCCTTACGTTAATCTTCCATCTCAAAGTTCTCATCAACTTCTTCCTCTTCTTCTTCACTATTATTATTATTGTTGTTGTTGTATTATTGTTATCTATAATTTATACAATTAACCTCCCTGTGGTTCGACCCCGGTCTTACCGAGTTATTTATTACTTCGACACTCCTGCACTTGGGAGAAGACATCAATCTTTTGGTCGTGTCAGATATAACCTGAATTTTTTAACGGAGCCAAGCTCTGATACCAAATGATACGAACCTCGTGATCACGTGGTCATGCAACCCACACGCAAAGACATCAATTCCTGAAAAGCCAAGTAAATCAGGTTTGATAGGAGTGTGACACAAAGATAACTTGTACCTAGACACCAACACTATTGGAAATGAAAAACCCCCACCCAATGAATATTGATTCACAAACGAGAAGTATAAAGATGACGCCACGAAGCCAGTTGTTATTCGATAAATCGTTTTCAGTTCTTTAGAGAACCATGGAAGGGAGATTATCTCACCAACACACACACACACACACACACAAAGTGCGGCAAACAAGAAGTTTTATTAATCTGAATATTGCGTAACCTTACATGTTTGGTTATGCCTTTATTTATACTGACTCTAGACTTAGGTGGAGTTATATGAAGCCCACTTACAATTGACCCAAATAAGTAATAACAACTCAAAGACCAAGAAGAAAATAATAAAAATCTGAAAATTATCATCCTAAATATGCTAGAATCAAATTTGTCACCCTTAAGAACTCCCAAATAAACTAGGAGAAATCTGATTTGGAAAAATTTGTGGTGTTGCTCCTTTGATGTCATTGATTAGCTTGGATTTCCTTTTTTAACTTGGACAAATAAGAAAACAATTTCCTCCTTTGTTGCTGATTTAATTACTTTCCTTCCTAAAGTTAGGAAAAACATTAAATAATCCTCCCCTCTTTAGGAATAAGACATGGCCAACTTCCTTACTTAATTAGGAGAATAAATTGGTGACTTTTTATCCTTGTAGCATTAAGAAAAAACAAGCCTAACAAGGCTGGTATGGGGCCAGACACATCAGCCCCTTGTTCCACATGAATTGGGTTCTTCTTGGACCTAAATTAGATGAATTAAAGGTTGTCCTTCATGCTCTTTAAATATCCCAAGCCCCTCTAGGTCCATTTTACTCCATACGTTCTGAATAAGCCCATTCAATGCTTGTTTAAGCTTCTTTACCCTAGCTCTTGTAAGTTGCCCATTTAGCACCTCTAATGGGTCGTTGGCATGATTACGTTTGGTGTTGAGTTGATCCTCATCACATATCTTGTTGAAAGAAAGGTCTTGGTTATAAGGTGTGTGTTGAACATGTAAACCAAAGAAGATGATGTCAATCGGCAAACTGGAAAACATATTTCACACTCGATGCCACATCCAAAACAAGGTATGATGCGAACTTCGTGATCATGTGGTCACGCAACCCACAAGTAAAGACACCAATTCCTGGAAATCCAAGTAAATCAGGTTTGATAGGAGTGTGACACAAAGATAACTTGTACTTAGGCAACAACACTATTAGAAACGAAAAACCCCCACCTAACGAATATTGATTCACGAACGAGAAGTATAAGGATGACGCCACGAAGCTAGTTGTTCTTCAATACGTTGTTTTTTAGTTCTTTATAGAACCAAGAAAGGGAGAGTATCTCACCAACACACACACACACAAAGTGCAGCAAACAAGAAGTTTTATTAATCTGAATTGTCTAACTTACATGTTTGGTTATGCCTTTATTTATACTAACTCTAGACTTAAATAAACCCTAATTTAGGTGGACTTATTATATGAGGCCCACTTACAATTAACCCAAATAAGTAATAATAACCTAAAGACTAAGAAGAAAATAATAAAAATCCAAAAATTACTATCTTAAATATGCTAGAATCATATTTGTCACCCTTAAGAAGTTCTAAATAGACTAGAAAATCTGATCTGAAGGTAGAATATGAAGTCTTCTTTCCTTATTGTAATTAGGATGAATAAGGAATCCTTGTAAGAAAATGACTCTGAAACATTTATGAATCCTTGCCACACTTGGAAACTATATTGCAACCCATTAAAGATCCTTGTAGAGTTAGGAGCTTCCCAAAACAAGCTGCTGCATCCTTGTCGGAAAAGAATCCTAACCAATTAGGAAGTCCACATGTCAAAAGAAAGTACATAACAAAATTTATACAGCCTATGTTGACCAGTATTTCGATGCCTTTCCAAAATCCAATTGACCTGGAAGTTTAAACCAAGATAGGACAACATGCCAGGAGACTACACATAACATTTTAGCCTGATCCAATAGTCGGATTGAGAATTATGATCGTTGCCATGAAACTGAACAGTTGTGCATTTTACATCAGAATTCGAATCTAATTGTTTTTTTATTGCCCGGATTGTATCAAGGTATCTAGCATAATAATTGATGGAGGTAGTTGTGCTAATATAGCTAATGATACTCTTGTGAGGAAATTGAATATGAGTTGTGATATGATCCAAGCAAGGTCAAATTCAGATTTTGATGTAAAATGTGCAAACTATCTAGTTTTACGGCAACAATCATAATTCTCAATCCGACTGTTGGATCGGGCTTAAAGTTTACATGCAGTCTCCTGACATGTTGTCCTACATTAGCTTAAAATGTCAAGTCAATCAGAGTTCGAGAAGGCATCAAAATACTGGTCAACAGAGGTTATATGAATTTTGTTATTTACTTCCTTTTGACTTGTGGACTTCCTATTTGGCTATGATTCTTTTCTTATAAGGACGTGGCAGCTTGTTTTGAGAATCTCTTAGCTCTACAAGGATCTTTCATGGGCTGCAATATAGTTTCGAAGTGTGGCAAGCATTCATAAATGTTTCAGAATCCTTTTCTTACAAGGATTCCTTATTCATCCTAATTACAACAAGGAAAGAAGACTTCAGAACTAATTCTACCTTTAGATCAGATTTCCTGGTCTATTTGGAACTTCTTAAGGGTGACAAATATGATTCTAGCATATTTAGGATAGTAATTTTCAGATTTTTATTATTTTCTTCTTAGTCTTTGGGTTATTATTACTTATTTGGGTCAATTGTAAGTGGGCCTCATATAAGTCCACCTAAGGGAGGGGTTCATTTGGGTTTATTTAAGTCTAGAGTTAGTATAAATAAAGGCATAACCAAACATGTAAGTTAGACAATTCAAATTAATAAAACTTCTTGTTTGCCGCACTTTGTGTGTCTGTGTTGGTGAGATACTCTCCCTTCCTTGGTTCTATAAAGAACTAAAAAACGACTTATTGAAGAACAATTAGCTTCGTGGTGTCCTAGGCCTTATAGATTGCAATGGTTGAATGAATGTGGTGAAGTATTGCCGCACTTTGTGTGTGTGTGTTGGTGAGATACTCTCCCTTCCTTGGTTCTATAAAGAACTAACAAACGACTTATTGAAGAACAATTAGCTTCGTGGCGTCCTAGGCCTTATAGATTGCAATGGTTGAATGAATGTGGTGAAGTAAAGGTTACTAAGCAATTGTCGATTGCATTTGCTATTGGAAAATATTATGATGAGGTTATGTGTGATGTAGTATCAATGCATGCTAGTCACCTACTTTTGGGGTGTCCATCACAGTTCGATCAGAAGGCAATTCATGATGGGTTTAGAAATAGGTTCACTATTGTAAAAGATGATAAAACCATCACTCTTGTATCTTTTTCTCCAAAACAAGTGTATGATTATCAAATGAGATTGAAAAGGGATTGTGAGGATGGGAAGAGTGAAAATTCATGTGAGGACAATGGGGAGAGAAGACCATCAGATTCGGCTAAATCTAAATCATTAATTAAATCAGTTGAGAGAGGAGGTAAAACCCAAGGAGTGAAGTAGGTAAGCTTGTGTGATGATAATAGTGTGGAAAAATTAAAGAAACAACCTAATTTTTCTGCAAAAAAAGCTCAAATTAGATCTGCATATTTCACTAACAAGATGATGATCTTACTTGTGTATAAGGAGGCTTATTTTAACACTAACGATCTTGATTTTGCTATTCCTAGTGTGGTTGTTTCTTTGTTGCTGGAGTTTGATGATGTATTCCCTGAAGACATCCCTAGTGGATTACCACCATTAAGGGGAATTGAACATCAGATTGACCTTGTACCTAGAGCTTCGATTCTTAATCGTCCAGCCTATAGAAGCAACCCCAAAAAGATGAAGGAGCTTCAAAGGCAAGCAGATGAGTTGATGATGAAGGGGTACATTCACGAGAGTATGAGTCCTTGTGTTGTGCCAATGTTACTTTTGCCTAAAAAGGATGGAACTTGTAGGATGTTTGTTGAGTGCCGTCATGAACATAACGGTAAAGTATAGACATTCTATCTCTAGGCTTGATGACAAGTTGGATGAGTTTTATGGAGCATGTATTTTATCTAACATTGACTTAAAAAGTGGGTACCATCAGATTAGGATGAAAAAAGGTGATGAATGGAAAACAACATTTAAGACTAAACATGGTTTATATGAATGGTTAGTCATGTCGTTTGGGCTTACAAATGCACCTAGAATATTTATGAGATTGATGAATCATGTTTTGCTTACATTCATTGGTAAGTTTGTGGTTGGTACTTTAATGACATCCTAATTTATAGCAAGAACTTGAATGAGAATATTGATCATTTACGTAATGTACTTAGTGTATTGCGTGATGAGAAATTATATGCTAATCTTATAAGTGTACCTTTTACATGGAGAAAACTGTGTTTCTTTGATATATAGTAATTGCGCAGGGTATTGATAAGTAATAACTTAATGAGGCAGCCTTGATATACCCTACAAATGACAAGAAGTTTTATGTCTTGGGAAGAACTTTAGAGACATGACAACATTACCTATGGTCTAAGGAGTTTGTGATACATTCAGATTATGAATCATTTAAGCACTTGAAAAGACAAGGTAAGTTGAATAAGAGACATGCCAAATGGATTGAATTTATTGAAACCTTTCCATATGTGATCAAGGAAAAGAAAATATTGTGGTTGATGCACTTTCACACAAATATGTTCTTTTATCTACTTTAGATGTTAGATTTCTAGGATTTGAACATATAAAAGAATTGTACAATGATGATAGTGATTTTGCTAATGTTTACAATGCTTGTGAAACTTTGGCTTTTGGGAAGTTTTATAGACTTAACAAGTATTTGTTTAAAGAGAATTGTTTGTGTGTTCCATTAAGTTCTATGCGTGAATTGTTTGTACGTGAAGCACATAGGAGCGGGTTGATGGGGCATTTTGGTGTTTTAAGACTTTGGGTGTATTGCATGAGTATTTTTATTGGCCTAAAATAAAAAAAGATATGCAACACATATATGATAAATACATAACTTGTAGGAAAGCAAAGTCTAGGACTCGACCGTATAGCATGTATACCCTATTGCTTGTACTTAAGGATCTATGGGTAGACATTTCAATGGACTTCATTTTGCCTAGGTCAAAACGGGGTGGGGATTCAATCTTTGTAGTTATTGATAGGTTTTCAAAGATGACACTTTATTCTATGTCATAAAACCGATGATGCAACTAAAATTGCTGGTTTGTTCTTTAAAGAGATGGTACGCTTCATAGGGTCTCAATAAGCATTGTTTCTAATATAAATGTTAAGTTCTTTAGCTATTTCTAGAAGATGTTATGGGGGAAATTGGGTACTAAATTGTTGATTCATTTAGATCATGAATCATTGAAGCACTTGAAAGGGCAATGTAAGTTGAATAGGAGACACGCCAAATGGGTTGAAGGCGATTCATACTCAGCTAAAATAGTAATTACCATTCTATTAGGGCATTGTGGATCAAATTCCTTAACCAGTAGCTTAGAAGCATCAATTTCAACATAAACTCTAGCATAAGTTAGGCATTTACGCATTAGGATAGTAGCATCGGCATGTAAAGAAACCCCTAGAGCACTAGAAACATAACTCAGCTTCTTGTTAGTCCAATATTCCAATGGAACATGATGAAGTTTAATCCGAAAGATAACTCATCTTTAGAGAATTGCATGTTTGGTGTCCATCTTTTAAGGACCAAATATCTATTAGCCATGTGCCATGGAGCACAGTCTAGGATAGCAAAAGCATGTTCAACCAGAGCAAAGGAGAAGATAAAGAAACCATTATCGAAATACAACACTTCTAATAATCCAAGGGATCCCCGAATTCTGTTAGTTATAGATTTCACTACTCGAAATGGTAGTTTTTGACCTACAAAGTGTCTAACAATGGTGGATTGCTAAAGAGTACAACCATCTTCAAAGACTTCTATTGGAGGACTAACTATCACCCGTTCAGAGTCTCAGGAGGGAGGTAAGAAAATCAAAATTTGGTTATAGTATGGCCAGCTTTCACGTCTAAGTTAATCTTATCTCTAATAACATTTAAGAAGTTTAACTCACAACCTTTGGTTTGCTGAAGAGGGTTAACAGTAGTGAAAGACACACTTTGCAAAGGATTTGTCATATCTTCCACTTCAATATCTGAGTGTGACAACTTTGGAATGAAGGCAGCTAGCATATTTCCTTCCTTAGCTATAAAGGAGGAGTGCACTACTTGCTTACCCATCTAATATTCTAAAACTTTCTTATCTTGGACAGTGACCAAACTAGCATTAATTGATTGCTGCTGACCTACCCCATCTTCTTGAAGAGGCATTTTGATTCCTCTTATTTCATCTAGTTCACAAGACTTCCAGATGTAAAAACTCGGACGTGACCTTCAATATCAGCTTTGATCTCATCTCTTGAAGTTGTATTCTCGGGTTGTGTTAACCAACCCTTATTACATTCTGAATGGCTTTGTTGTTGGTGGAGTGGAGAGCATCGTGTTGAAAAACAATGGTAGGAGAAGAAATGATAGCACTGGTAACCATAGTCACCTTTTTCATTTACATCTCCATCTCCCACGCTTGAATTACAAGAAAGAACCCAAAAAAAGAACCATTGAAACTGGACTGAAATCGTTCAAGGAACCAACCTAATCAAGAAGAAAACAAAGCTAAGACATAATTAGATGCAAGGATTCCAAATTTGATCATGTAGGAGGAAACGAAAAGAGGAGAGAGGAGAGAGGAGAGAGGAGAGAAGAGAGATGATGCGGATCAGCCCAACACCAAGCTTAATCATGTCAACGACTCATTGGAGGTACCAAGTGGGCTAATTACAAGAGCAATGATAAAAAATCTTAAAGAGGCATTGAATGGGCTTGTTCAGAACATATGGAGCAAGATGGACCTAGGAGCTTGGGACACCTAGGGAGCATGAAGGACAACCTCTAATTTATCTAATTCAAGTCCAAGAAGAGCCCAATTTGTATGAATCAAAGGGTTGCCAGATCTGATTTCCTAAACTAGGAAGGATTAATTAATGATTCTCCTAATCTAGGAAGGAAACTAAATTGACAGGTATAAAGAGGGAGATTGACACGATCAAAAGATTGATGTCTTATCCCAAGTGCAGGAGTGTCGAAGTAATAAATAACCCGGCAAGACTGGAGTCGAACCATAGGGAGGTGAACTATATAAAATTATAAACAATAAATAAAAAGGAGTTGAAGAGAACTTTTGAGATGTGATATTGATGTAAGGATTAAACAAGGATAAAATAATTGTCAAGGTTAGAGGATCCACTAATGATATTTCAAATAAGTATAATATAAACTCTTTTTATTACTCAGCTGGAAACCACACACAAAGGAGGTTCCAATCATATTATAAATTATTAATATGATTATATTAATTATCTTATTTGAGTAATGTCAACACTTGTAAATGTGGTCAGGTATTCATGGTGATAACTTATGTTAACAACAAATCAAGTTCCTTTCATAGCACAAGTCTCGGTTATACCATACAGTTGGGCTATGAAAGTGCCAAGTATTTGTTGTACCAAGGGTTGTTCAACACAAATCTAGATTAACCATTTAACAAGCAAGGTATTAAGAGTGAGTAAGATAATAAATACAAAACATGTTAGTATCAAACATTAATGATGCGAACCTCGTGATCACGTGGTCACGCAACCCACAATCAAGATTGAGATCAGATCCCGGAAAGCCAAAATAGGTCTGATAGGAGTGTGACATAATGGGTTCTGCCCCAAGGCACCAACACTATTGGATTGAGTAGAATGACGCCACAAAGCCAGTTAATCTTCGATAAGTCAGATTCAGTTCGTTCAAGAACTGAAGAATGCAAGAATCACTCTCACACGTTAAAACTGAAAAATTCAGAAGTAATTATCATCAAAGTTGCCGAAATTTTGGCTTACATGAGTTTAAATAGTTCTTGAAAAGTTAACCCTAATGGACCCCTTATGTGGACTTAAATGAGGTCCACTTAAAACCGACCCAAAACCCTAAACTGAAAAGCCCATAACTTAATCCAAACAAGTCTTGGATCCTAACGAAAACAAAGTATTAATTAAGCCCAAACAAGCCTTGGGCTGTAGCTAACAAAATAAAACAAAGCCCATAATATTAAATCCATGTTCTGTCATGAGAAGAAGAGAAGTAAGTAAAATATTATAGAAGCTGATTCAAGGTTTATTTATAGCCTTCCATGCAGCCTCTTAATCCTAGAAACAAAAGGAAAAGATAGCCACCCATGTTGCTTCCAAGTTGTAGAAGGATTCTTTTGTTTCCTTTGGTGTCCTCACCTCATGGCCCAAATAAGGTTATGTTGGACCCCTTTTGCACATGGATAAGATTTACTAGGGTCTCCTCTTGATACTCTAATGGACCTTTCAATTCCGACTTGGTTGAAACATTCAAAACCAATGCATTCAATGCCTCTTTCAATGCCTTTGTCTTGGACCGAGTCATTGGACCATTTGGAACATGTAATGGGTCCTTCTTTGGTGTTTCGGGTTGGTCCACATCAATTAAAGTCCATGTTGAGTTTATACTATACTTATTCTTACACCATTTGTGTAACCTTTTCACCTTGACATAATAAACTTAGCTGAACATTATGAATAAAAGAAACATAGATAAATAAGATAAGAACATAATTATATAAGTATAGTAAAGGAAATAAAAAACATAAACAAGAGATTAAGAAAAATATAACATGGAATAAAACTTGAACATTACAAAATACAAAGAAAGAGAGTAAGAGCAAGATCTTGATCCGAACAACCAAGATGCCTAAATGCATGGCAAATGCCTCCTTTTATAGGCCAAAATTCAGAACTATTGATTTGATGACTAATTATTGAGTGGGTGGCCACCTCTTGACTTGGTAACAATCCTTATCTTCTTGTCTGCACAAAACGTCTTTGCTAACATCAGAATTTGAATAGATAGTCTTCATGAACGTTCTGGGAAATTGTCTCAGCTTTCCAACAAAATAAGAATGAGGTCATTTGGACTTCTAGAACTCGAGATATGGGCTGAATACTAAACAATGTCTGGGCTGCAGGACAGATTCTGACTTCTCTGTTGTTGCTACAATTTGAACTTTAAAACGGTTCTTTTGAATCTTGGTCTCTTCATGAAAGTTTTAGGTTTATGTCTTAGCTTTCTATCCATATAAACCAGACCTAAATCTAAGTTCTACAGCTCCAGTTATGATCCAATAACCGAATGGTGTTCCAGTTTCAATTGAACCAACATCTCTTTTCCAAGCTTAGCCCTCTCTTTGTCTTCTCAATTTCAATAGTTAAACAAATCAATCAATCCTTTGAATTATGAAACATGCCTGCATTTGAAATGAGCATTTACCATAAATAAAAGATATCTTATATTATCAGACTTGTTATTATAAAACATGCTCAAGTTAGGGAATTTAATGATACTTTAAGTGCAATATGATGATATAAAACCTTAATGAAAATACACTTTTAAGTACTAATCATACCCCCAACCAGCTTATTACTAGTCCTTAGTAATCAAAACGTTAAAACAATTTGCGACATTCAAAAGCAAGGCATTCATCATTCAACTTCCATTAATCTATCCAAATAAACAAACTCTCATTAAATTTATATATCTGCTTCATACTTCTTACACAAGATATTAATAAACCTTCCTTTTGTGCTTAATATATCAATACATAGTTATGGGGCTTTACTTGGAAGAAAACAAAATTTTGTTTTAATGTTTAAGGTTAACTTCCTTGGGTTGAGATTATTATCTTTTTTTTTAATATATATACATATAACTTAAAACACAATGCATCTTTAACCCATGTAACGAGCTTTCAGCTAATGACTCCCAGACTAGTTGGTCTTAGGGCATTAGGTGTTGACATTTCATCCAGATAAAAACTTGAGGGCTATCCACCAAGTCAATAGTTGGTCACTAATTAATAATTAATTACCAAATGAATAGTCTTTTTCGCCTATAAAAGGAGGCATTTTCCATACATTGAGGCATCTTGGTTTTCAGATCAAGATCATTTTCTTTCATGTTATATTAATCTATTATTTATGTTTTTCATTTCCTTTCCTATACTTCGTTAACTTATATCATAACCATGTTCTTATCTTGCTTATTCATGTTTCTTTTCTTCATAATGTTTAGCTAAGTTTATTATGTCAAGGTGAAACGGTTTCACTAATGGTGTTAGAATATGTATAATATAAACTCAACATGGACTTCAATGCTTATATTCAGGAAAGTTTGCTATTAACATGTCCTATCATTTTTATCTTACCAATTCTTAATACCTTGCTTGTTAAATGGTTAATCTAGATTTGTGTTGTATAATCCTTGGTACAACAAATGCTTGATCCTTCATAGTCTTCGACCATGTTAACCGACACCGTTGTTATGAGAAGAACTTGATTTGTTGTTAACATAAGTTAACATTATGAATACCTGATAATATTTATAAGTATTGGTGTTACTTAAATAAGATAATTAATATGATCATGTTAATAATTCATAATGAGCTATTAATGATAAATCATCCAATTGGAACCTCCTTTGTGTGTGATTTCCAGTTAAGTATTAAACAGAGTTTATATTATACTTATTTAAAATACCATTAGTAAATTCTCTAAACTTGACAACTGTTTCCTTACATCAATATCACATCCCAAAACTCTCATCAACTCCTTTTCTGTTATTATTCTCTTCAAATCTTTTTTTTATTTGTAATTTATATATTTGACCTCCATATGGATCGACTCCGGTCTTGCCGAGTTATTTATTACTTTGACGCTCCTGCACTTGGGATAAGACATCAACTCTTTGATCGTGTTAGTAGTACACAACTCCTTCAAGAATTTAGCATATTTGAAAATTTGCTTAATAGCATCAATCAAAGGAATGTTGAGTTTCACTTTCTCGAAAACCTTTAAAACCCCTTTTTCTTTTTCATATTTCTTAGACCTAGAAGATTCAAAGGAAAGGGAGGGATTTTCTTGAAATTGGAATTCATTAAGTTTGGACTTACCTTTGGAGTAATTGTGGTTGTTTCAGTTTGTGAAAGAAAAGGTTGTTTCTTCTTTATGCTCAGTTCAATTTCTATCTCCTCCTCGTCCTCCATCTCAATTTGTTTTGACCTTCGCTCTTCATGTTCTTTCCCACTTTGTAGTGTGATCGCACTAAAATTCTTTTTTGGATTCAATGCTTGGGAGGACAATTTTTCATTGATTTGTGCTTCTAATTTCCCTACACTTAAAGCTACTTGCCCCATTTGCTTCTCTAAATTGTGAATACTTGATCTTATTTCCAGTTGAAAAGACATGATTTTTTATTGTAAAGTCATTGTGTTAAAAGCTATGGTTTTTATCATCCCATGAAGATCATCACTTGATGACCCTATAACATTAGAATTTATAAATGCAGGTGGCTATCTCGCTTGATAATTCTGCTGGTGCTGAAAATATAGCGGTGGAATTGTTGGCCTTGATTGCCTTATTGAGGTAGGTTCTCATCGTGTAAGTTCGGGTGATTTCTCCATTTGTACTTGTTAGAAAAATGATCATATTTACCCTGGGGCTGGCCATTGAATGCTCTATCAATTGCATTAGCTTGTTCAATGTAATCTTCTTGCATTGTGGGGCACATATCTTAAGCATGGCCTTGTAACGAGCATATGCTATAAACTTTCACTTGTTGTACATTTCCATAAGCCAAAGAAAGCACAAGAGAAGTAGGATCATTAACATTATTCTCAAGGTTATCAATACTTACCTTATTTACTTGTTTGCTTGGGAAGTCTCCACGCATGCAAAATTGTTTCGAGTTGGCTGCCATATTTGAGATCAATTGGCATGCATACTCTGATGTTTTATCTACTAATGCCCCTCCACTTGCCGCATTAATGATACCGTGGTCAGTAGGCATCAGTCATTTGTAGAAGTATTGAATGAGTAGTTGATCAGGTATTTGATGATGAAGACATTAAATGCATAGCTGCTTAAATCTTTTCCAATACTTAAAGAGTGTTTTGCTGAATCCCATATATTTCTTTCCTTATGTTGGCAACTCAATATGCTGGGAAATACTTCTCTAGGAAAATCTTCTTCATGCCATTCTAAGTTCCGATGAAACTAAAGAGAATGGAGAAAAGTCATGCTTTTGCTACCCCTTTTAAAGAGAAAGGGAAAGCTTTCAACTTAACTTGTTCTTCATCAACTTCAAGTGGTTTCATACCAACACAAACCATGTGGAACTCCTTGAGATGAGTATGAGGGTCTTCTTGTCTTCCCCGGGAATATTAACAGTAGGTGTATAAACCCAGACTTGAGCTTGAAGTTGGTGTTGTTATCGATTTTATGCAAAATGGTTGATTCTCCACGTTGGGAGCAATGAGCTCCTTGAGTGT
Organism: Populus x sibirica; assembly: GCA_019202695.1. Taxonomy (NCBI): domain Eukaryota; kingdom Viridiplantae; phylum Streptophyta; class Magnoliopsida; order Malpighiales; family Salicaceae; genus Populus; species Populus x sibirica. The sequence goes on from JAGMVL010000162.1 coordinate 52,176, forward strand.
CTGTTGTCGTGTAATAACCATGGTGTTGATGTAAGCTTTTTTTGTAACCTGTGTAAAGTGTTTTCTGTTTTGAGATCTACTTGCACTTGTCCTTGGTCAATAGATCGAGTTGCAAGCATAAATAGTCAAGAAAACTCAAATAAACTAAAAATAAATCACTCACAATAGATATTTAAAGTAGTGAAAACAAATGAAAATCCAATACTTTAACACAAAAATACCTAAAAAGCCTAGAAAACAGTAGAATTTGGCCTCGAGAGGCTGGGGCTAGTGGCTAAAAGCCGCTAATTTTGCTCAGACCATTGTTTTCCTTTAGGAAACTAAATGTCGAAGCCTAATTCCTCCAAAAATTCCATTTTGAACAGTATTGCAACTCTATTTTCGTTTTTTGTTTCTGTGTTTTTTTTTCGTTTTCTATTTGAACAAAATAAATAATAATCACAACACAAGAATTAACTATAATCACATCCCCGACAATGACACCAAAATTTGTTGCGATGTCACGGTCACACAAATTAATTACCCTAGCTTAAACAAACAAAATAGTATAGAGCAAGTAAGGGGTCGATCCCACGAGAAAAATCTAGTTGAGATCTTTATGCTAGATGATTCAAATTAGGGGAGGGTTTGAGGTTATCTATGCTATGACATATTAAACAGAATAAAATAATCAAGCTAAATTAAATAAAGCCGAAACTTATCAAAAGAAAAAAACTTGGTCTCAAGTAAACATCCACATACAAAAATAAAACTGATCATTGAAACGATACATCAATTTATTTTCTGAATTTCTATCTTTTCTTAATATTAGTTAGTTACCGATCCATAGTGTAACTAACCCTAACCATTAAACAACCATAGTGTTCGCACTAGTAATTTAATTCAATGGCAGCCTTAAGAACTAGATAGGTTGATAAATCTAGATAACATAACTGTCTGCAATCTATGTTCATTTTAGTTGAATATTTTCCCTAATATTAACAATATAAATCCGCTATAATTATTAAACTTAGTCGCTCCACAAGTTTAGATATCACAACTCCGATTTTGATAGCAAACTTAGCATTAGATTGGTTTAGAATAATAATTTAGAGTCCACTCTAACAATCAAACTAAACAATTATAGGAAATAAGCATAGGAAAACATTCATACTTATCATATAAACTAAAAAGAAAAGATAGATTAGATCTCATAGTTTTTGAAATCTGAAGGTTTCTATATCCTTTCAACCAAGAAAAATAACTTAGCCTTGCATGTCTATTGAAAAACTAATGAAGAGAACAAATGAGAACATAATTTCGGGTATATTCTTCTTCTTTCTGGTCGCCCCTTCTCTTTCTCTCTCTCTCTCTCTCTCTCTCTCTCTCTCTCTCTCTCTTTATTTGATAGGAAACCCTAATCCTCACATCCCTCCAATTTGTTTGTATCCTTAATAAAAAATAAAAAATAGTCCCTTCCAAAGTATATAATCTACATTTAAGTAGTATAATAACTATTTTCCTAAAAAGAAGAAAAAATAATCTTGCATAAAATCTTCAATCTTTGAATTTTGTACTTAGAGAAGTTAACTTGCCCAATTAAAGACCTTTTCCATACAAAGAAATAATTGCCATGTTAGTTTGGATGCTTTTGGAAGTAAGTTAGACTTGTTTCTTCACAAAACCTGTCTATTGACATAATTTATGAGTTGTCTTAGAAAACTCATATATCTCTCATATGAAGTCTTTTTATGCTAAAACTTGGTAGGTTGATAGGTCTTTGAGTTAGGAATCCAAATAAATTAATTTTGCATCAAATGGACTTCTATAACTCAAGATATTCAAGTCATAATGGTCGAGGGTTAAAATTGATAGAATGTGAGACTTGTCTTTGAAGGCTGTGATTTCCATCTCCTTTCTTTTTTATTTTTCTTTCCATATATGTATAGAAATTTATGGATGTTAGCATTTTAATTCCATTAGAATCACTTCATTTCGACCTCTACAACTCAAGTTCTGCATAAAACATCGATCAGAGGTTAAATCTGCCAATATTCGACACAAATTGAAACATGGTCTGAATTTTATCTTCAATTTACTCCTTTTCGAATCTTACATCCAAAAGTGCCTTTAAAACATAAAACAAAGATTATCAATGCATTTTATATATAAAACATAGACAAAATATTAGGTAAATATGGGTAAAACTATCGAATAATATGATTGCATCATGTTGTATGCATGAAGCCCATCTGATATGATCCAAGTAAGGTCAGATTCAGATTTTAGGGTAAAAAATCCTACCATCCAGTTTTATGATATTGAGTATAACTCTAAATTCGAATGTTGGATCAAGCTGAAACTTTATCAGAAGATTCCAGAGGTATTTGTGATATTGGATAAACTTTCAGGTAAATCGGAGCTCGGGAAGGACTTGTGATATTGGTCAGAATAGGCTGTATGAATTTTGTTATTTACTACCTTTTGACTTATGGACTTCCTATTTGGCAATGATCATTTTTCTACAAGGATGTGAAAGCTTGTTTTGGAAATCTCTTAGTTCTACAAGGATCTTTAATGGGCTGCCATATAGTTTTCAAGTGTAACAAGGATTCATTAATGTTTTAGAATCCTTTTCTTGCAAGGAATCCTTACTCATCCTAGCTACATAAGAAAATAAGGGATCATTACTGATCCTAGCTACATAAGACAATAAGGGTTGGTAGTATTTAATGACATATTGGTTTCTAGGATCATTGAGCAGGTAAAGACTTAAGACTTATGGGCTTTATCTTTATTTTTGTTAGCTACAGCCCAAGGCTTGTTTGAGCTTAATTAATACTTTGTTTTCAGTTAGGGTCCGAGGCTTGTTTGGATCAGGTTATGGGTTTTTTAGTTTAGGGTTTTTGGGTCAGTTCAGCCTACAAGGATAGATTCATCAGGGTTAATTTTTCAGAACTATTTAAACACATGTAACCTAATTTTCAGCAGCCATAAAATGAATGTCACTTCTGATTTTTTTTTGTTTTAACGAGTGAAAGTGATTCTTGCATTCTTCAATTCTTGAATGAACTAAATCTAACTTATCAAAGATTAACTGGCTTCGTGACATCAGTCTACTTCATTCCAGTAGTGTTGGTGCCTTGGGGCAGGTTTCCATTGTGTCACACTTTTATCAGACCTATTTCATTTTTTCAGGATCAGATCTCAATCTTAATTGTGAGTTGCGTGACCACGTGATCACGAGGTTCACATCACCATCCATTTGAGTGGGGGCTTAGATTGATAAGTGTTGTTTTACGATGTTTGAGTTGTAATATAAAAAAGCCAACCCCATAAGTAAGGCTTATCTTGTGAATCTTGAATTGGGAAAACAAGTACACATGGTTTATGGGCATGATAGTATGCCACATGTGCGGGGCTAGGGTTAAGGTCCCTTGGAGGTCATGTTAAATGCAATTTTATACATGAGAGTCGGTCACAAGAGTGGGTTCCAAATTTGTTAACATCAAGTCGGCCATGAGAAAATAGAGACTTGATCATAAAATTAATGTACCGGCCACATGTGTGGGGGTAGTGGGTAAGTTATAGTCAACCACATGAGTGGAATCTAAGAAGGTGTTGGACATACATCTTCAATGTGGAAGCTAAGTGAAACGAATGATTGGTTGTTCTTTATATTAATGAAACTTTAAATGAGGTTTACAAAGGGTGGAAATGATGACTTTTATTGTTAAGTTTACCCTTTTGGTATCCTTATGTGGAAATCATCATTTTGGATATAATGTTATACAAAAAAAAAAAGAAGTTAGCCAAACCTAGAGATTTGAGGCGTATATGTTAATTGTTAAAGTAAAAGGTTTTGATTTAGTGTAATACTTCTACTAATTGTTAGTAGAGGAAATGATTATGATAAAGGATATAACAATGGAATCTATGAAAATTGTAAAAGTAAATTTAATATATTCATGATTTGTTAATGTCGTGATGTGATGATATAATATTTATTCTAAATTCTTAATATGCTTGTTTTTTTACAGATTTCTCATGTGCTCCTCAAAACTAGACTGGCATGATAAACTATTTTGCTGTAGGATTTTATCAATTTCTATTTAGCTATAGGATTTCTACATTTTATGATATCCAAGTTAGTTCTTGAGATAATGTAATAAACATAATTGTTGAATCTTTAAGGATTATGGTAAAGCTGTAATAATGATGATAGATTCATTCTTATAATTATTATTATGATATTATAATGTTTTACTATTTTAAGTCCTTCAACTATAGGAATGTATTGTAAAATGTTTTATGATCGTTTGATTTGGAAATAATTATGGATGGTTATGGATAATGATATCGGGTAGATATAAGCACACCTGAGGTTATGAAAAAAAGAAGAATTTTTTCGAGTTTTATTATAGGTTATCTTATGTGCCCGCATAAGAATTATGTTGTGAGGGTGTTACAAAATTCTACCCACAATATAGTTCGGGTGACAAAACTAGTTACAATCTATACAAGTTGGCGAGTACTAGATTTTGAATACACTAATAAAAATTAGAAATCATAATATTTATTTATTTAAATAAATCAAAGTAAAGATTCCATAAATGGGTATCTTTAATATTTTCACTTAATTGTTAAGGTCTTGAACATATTAGAATATGATAAAAGAATTGTTCGTTGTGGACATTACTAAGTATTAGCTAGTTAGCCATCTAATCTAACAAGTTTTGGTTCTAATTAAGTTCTAACCATACAGAGAGTAACCACCAAGAAAATAGAATACAACGTGACATGTTAATGATATAGGTGTTAAACTTGGTTCAATCTAGTGTGTTAACTTGAAAAATTCAAGGTTTAGAGCTTGATTTAGATCGATTACTAGTTGAATTGGATAAGATATTAACTCGATCAAACTTATTCAATCTAGTTAAATTTTTAGTAACCCAATTAACCAGTCAAACCTGGCTCAAATACGACTAGATTAATAACCAAGAAAAAGCAAAATGTTATCATTTTAATAAAATATTACACCTAGTAACTTATAAATTAACCTAGTAACTTGGGCTCTTTTTCAAGTAAAAAACCTATGGATAATGTGTTACAAGCTTTGGCAAATGAAAGTGAAATCTAAAATAGTAATGAAAATTAAAAAACAATGCTCGACCATGGAGTACATGCGTGTGAAACATGAGAACATGCGTGTGAAACATGAGCCATCAAAGACAAAAAGATTTAAGGATGACATAAAACAATGTTGATTATTGTATTCAAGGGTGGACCTATAACATGGGCTGTAGGTGACATGACACCTTTAGAATTCAAGATTTATTTTAATACCCATGTAATATAGGTCCAATTTTCATTACTTTGCACCCTATAATTTTTTAATTTTATCTTCTAAAGATATAAGTATGTTTTTGTTAACTTAAAGAAATGTAATAGGAAGTACACTAATAAAAATTTTAAACCTAGAACATTGATAGATAAAATAAAAATAATAGTCCAATCCATAATTATAAATTAAAAAAGATATATCTTATGTCTCTTATTCTCTTAATTATTTCCATTTCTCTACACCTATATTTTTTTTCTCATGGTGACGGTAGTCAAGTTGGTCTGTGCTTTGATATTTTTTTTCACTTGTACTATATGGAGCTAGAAAGCTAAAGTCTTCATTTTTTTTAACTCTTTATTATTGATAAATGCAAAACCAAACAAGAATTTAAGGTGCTTCTCTTTCTCAGATTTAAATTTTAAATTTTGTAATTTTGTATTAAAGTTTTGATGACTTTTTATGAATTAAATAATTTTGTCTTTAGAGCTATAAGATGTGAAAGTACTTATTTCACTTTTATGATTTATTTTTATATGTTTGTATCAAATATGTTAATAGAATGTAATATATTATGTTCTTTCATAATAAAATTAAAAAAAATGCATTTCTGACCCTAGAAAAAAAAACTACATTTACTTATGATTATTGAGATTATTCAAATGGACATTGAATTTTTTTTTTTTAACTTATGTCTATTTATGTTGGTCCCTGAAAAAATAAAACTTCTAGTTTTTCATTTGAGGTTTTGATGAATTTTTTTGAATTGTATAAAATTAAATTTCTTAGGGCTTACTTGAATGTTTAATGATACCAATTAGACGAACAATTATCAAGTATCCAATGTATTAGTTTTATTTTAATTCTGGTTAATCTACAAGATTAATTCTTGAACTAATAGTGATGATGTTTTTTTGGTTTACTTTGTATTGAATTAAGTTTTAAAAGTAGAGATGTGAAAACAAAGAATTCTAGACTTTTTTTTTTAAAAAAAAAAAACAAACACCAATTTCCTGGAAAATAATGCATTTGTTGTAGTTACTACTTCGAACATGGCTACTCCCCAAAATCTTGATGGAATAACTCTTGAGTTTGAGAAACTCAATGAAAGTCCTTGATGCGAACCTCGTGATCATGTGGTCACACAACCTATAATCAAGATTGAGATTTGATCCTGGAAACCTGAAATAAGTCTGATAGAAGTGTGACACAATGAAAACATATCCTAAGGCACTAACACTATTGGAATGAAATAGAATGACGCTATGAATTTAATATATGGTGCGATATCACCCTCAATAGACAAAATATAAAGTTTTAATTGATTTTGAGGTGGTTTGCTTATGGTTCATTAAGAGTTGTATTTCTCTTTGTAAAATTAAATCTCGAATTAAAACCTCAAGCAAACGATATCAAAATAAGCCCAAATTTAACATATTGTGTGATCTTACCCCTAGTACACAGAATATGAAGTTTCAATTGGTTATGAGGTGGTTAGGTTATGGTTCACTAAGAGTTGTGTTTCTGCGATATAATTGAATCAACTTTCAAATTTCATCTAATTTCTTTTTTTATGCTACTGATATGATTAGAGACAGTAACAAGATGAAATAAAATTATTATTTTTTGCTTAGATGTCGTAGACACAAAGAACAACGACACAAATACTGAAAAACTTAAAGAAACACTAAGAAAACAAAAAAAAAAACAGAAGGATATGACCTTGTTTCGGAGCGTAGCTCTAATACCAACTGATGCAAATCTTGTGATTATGTGGTCACGCAACCCATAATTAATATTGAGATCTGATCCCAGAAAATCAAAACAAATCTGATAGGAGTATGACACAATAGAAACCTGCCCCAAGGCACAAACACTATTGGAATTAAGCAGAATGACATCATGAAACCAGTTAATCTCTTATGAGTCAAATTTAGTTCGTTCAAGAACTAAAGAATGCAAGAATCATTCTCACAAGTTAAAACTGAAAAATTCAAAAGTATTATTCATCAATGGCCAATGAAATTTAGGTTACACGAGTTTAAATAGTTCTTGAAAAATTAATCCTAATGAATTTACCCTAGTGGACTGATTTGACCCACTTACAAAACTAACCCAAAAAATTTAAGCAAAAAAGCCCATAACCTGATCCCAGCAAGCCTTGGATCCTAGCTGAAAACAAAGTATTAATTAAATCCAAACAAGCCTTGAGTTGTAGCTAACAAAATAAAATAAAGCCTATAATATTAAATCCATGTTCTGCTGTGGGAAGAAGAGAATGAAAGAAAATATTACAAAACTAATTCAAGGCTTATTTATAGCCTTCCATGCAGCTCCTTAATCCTATAAACTAAATGAAAATATAGTCACCCATGTTGTTTCCAAGTTGTAGTAGGATTATTTTATTTTATTTATTGTGTTTTCTCCTCACCTAACAAGAAAATAAACAAAATAAAAAATCCTAATATTTAATGGCAATAATTAATGTTCCAATAGATAATAGGAAGTCCAAAACTAATTAGGAATTCACAAAACACATAAAAACATCATAAACACAAGGCTGACCAAAAATTTGAAAAATTGACAGCCTTGTTGCCCAAATCTCATGGCCCAAACAAGGTTGGATTGGGCTCCTTTTGCACATGAATAAGATGTACTAAGGCCTCCTCTTGATACTCCAATGGACTTTTCAAATCTAACTTGGTTAAAACCTTCAAAATCAATGCCTTTGTCTTGGATCAAGTCATTGGCCCATTTAGAACAAGTAATGGGTTATTGCTAGTGTTTGTGGGCTGATCCACATCATTTCAATTGCAATATTATGAGCTTAATGTACGAATATATCTAAAGTTTCAGAAATTAATTGCTCTTTCTGAGTTGTGTAAAGCAATGATAACTTCTAAAAGATAAGAAATCTATCATTTAATTGATAGATTAATTCGACTAATCTTAAATCTTCTAGTATCTATGGCAACTATAGAACAAGTTTTCTCTATAATGAAATTGGTGAAAACAAGGCTCCGTAGCAAAATGAATTATAATTTTCATGCTGACAATTTAGTTGATATTAATTTTTTATTGCTGATAACTTAGAAAAATAGATTGATATGAACTTCAAATATATATGATTATGGATGAATTCTAATCAATAAAAGATCGTCAATGATGACTTAGTTTAAATATATTTTTTCTTATGTTTATATTAAACATATTTAATTTTTAGTATTTATTGGAATGTAATAAAATATAATATATAAAAAATTAAGAATCTTATTCTTTTATCTATTAAGTTTATTGAAATGAACTTTGATTTTAATTTTTAACTTATATCTAATATCTTGATCTCGAAACTTAAAATTTCTAGTTCCGCCCCTATTGTGTTGAAGGTAAAAATTATGGAAAACGTTTAGAATTCAGACACGCGACAAAAATGGTCGAAGCACCTTGAAAGACATTTTTATAGTATATCTATCTTCTCTGTCAAAATTTTAGTTAAATAAATGGCTCTATCCATGAGAAACATAATGATCAAACTCTAAAAGAAGAGAAAGACAGGATGACTCTAACATGTCATGTATCATAAAACTTTGATAGTTCATCCTCCACCTTAGACAGCTTGCCACTAAGGATTCAGTTGAAACCGATATAGCAATAACAGACAAATTGCATCATATTATCTTTTGAGCTAGGTTGGATTGCAAGTTGCAAGAAAGAAAGTAGCACAAGAAGATTACTATAGATTCACTTCAGTTTTCTGTACGTCTCTTAAAGATCTTCACCTCCTGTAAATATTGATTTACCCCCCCCCCTCCAAAAAGAAAGGACTTGTGCAGTGAGTTAAAAGAGCTTAAATTGAATGACTCAGTTGTAGTTTGCAAAAATTAAATAATCAATCAAATTGATTTAGCCAATTAGTAACAATCTTATCCTATCCTATACAATTAATACTCTATAACAAACACACGTTTCCTTTATTGAAGAGGTACAAATGCAATCCTTTGGTAACCTTCTAATTAAAGTGTTAAAAAATATCTTATTTATAATATTTGCATTATCTAACATTACTCAATTCATTAAAATTAATATAAATTATAATAAATTAAAAAATCAAATGAATAGATATTACAAGATAAATTTTGGGTCGAGATTTTTAATTAAAAACTATTTAAACCGTATATATATCTTTGCGCCAATTTTTTTTTAAAAAAATTTCAATCCGATTGATACTGATATGTTGATGGATTCTGTCATGTTGTAATCAAAATTGGTCCCTGCATATGTGCGGTTACTTCGTGTTATTGAGGTTGAATTATGTATAGCTACTGCCGGAAATGTAACTAAATTTTACCTCATTTCATGTCCAAAATTTGTTATTCAACATATTCTCCACTATGTGAAGATGCATATCCATTTCAAACTTTAAAATTCTTCAGTTGACCCGACTGTTATTTCTTGTTAGAGCATGAATTGATTTTTGCTTGATATTTTTTTTTTAATTGTATCATCCTTCCTTATTTTTTTTAGGATTATTGAAAAATAAAAAAAATTACATGTTTAGCCTGTGAATATTTATAATATCCATAAATAAATAAAATATAAAAACTTGAGTTAATTATAATTATAAATTCAAACTCGAATTAACTATTCATGAAAATCTCTACTTCTAATTAAGACCTAGTAAATAATTTAGGAATAGTTGAGTAATGGAGTCATTTAGTCTATCTGTCATATATCCTTGCTCGAAGCCCTTGTTGGCAATAAGATTAGAAGTAGAAATTATTGAATCATGCATTTCGTTAGGAGGATACGTGGATGGCCTTAATTTAGCCTTTCGTGGACTTAAAAGAATTGTTGTATGATATATGAGAAACCACTCTCGTATTATTATGCCTATTATATGGCTTTGGCTGTATCTTCGTCTGTGTTTCCTTCTTGGCTGTGAAGACTTGGGGATAAAAACTCCTGTTCCTTTGCAGCTTTCTCTTCTGCAATTTTGCTCATACATGAATTGAGATGGTGCTGTAATTTGAATATTGTTTCCACTCTGCAAAGGTTGATAGTAAATCCTAATCGATCAATACTTCAGCACAGCTCTAGTTATCTACTATAAAAGTACTTGAAATGGTTAATTTTGCATGAAATGAGAGGTTGGATATTGTGAAGAACCTGCAAAGAAACTGAAGGGCAAATAGCAACAGGGTCCTCATCATTATCGTCATCCATGATTAAAAGAGATATTTGCTTGATTAAGTCTGCAAGGAACAAATCATCTTCTAATTTCATAGCCAAATCCATAGCAAGTACATACCCAGAAACAGCCGCTCTTTCGGTTGCTAGCTAGGCTACTCAAAGTGTGTTATGCACAAAAACAAGGAGGTGAATTTGAGTTCTACTAATCTTTAGGTCACTTTTCCTTTTCTCTCCTGTGAAATGGGAATGTGTAGGTCATAAATAGTGGAAGGAGAAGGCATGTGATGGGTGAGGTTAAGTTATAGAGGTGTGCATGTGGGTGGTGGGGACTTTTAGTGGCAGTTCGGCAATCTGGCTAATGTCCCAATACCCCCACAAGAATCATGAAGTGTGCTATGATATTATCCAGTTGAAGGAAAGAGATGAGGAGCAGCAAGCAACAGCCCGCACCCAGAAATCTAATCCAAGATAGACTCGATCACTAACATTATACTTGGTTGTGAATGGATAGCTAGGAGCTATCTCTCTCTCTCTCACTCATACACATCTACCACTCTGAAAGCGTAAAGGAAACAGGTATGGTTCAAAATTCCTTGTCCATGATCCGCACATGATAATCTTGGATGAAGCATGTTTGAACCAAAGCCAACTCCTTATAATGCTAGCTAGTAGTAAAATTATTTCTTCTGGATTAATTAATATGCCATAGTTACGCAACTAGGCAGTCAAGCTTTAGTTAGTTGCCACAGAGTCATTTATTTGTTGCAGATCTAGAATGGTTCCTTGGTCATATAAAAAAGCTAAGTTTTTGTTGACGATTTCTAGGTCAGCATTGACGCAATTTTCAATGATGATTTTTGGGTCAGCAGTGGCTTAGTTTGTGCTTACAGTTTCATGCGTCAACCATGACTATGTTTTCGCTGACAATTTCATGCACGAGCCGTGAATTAGTTTTCGCTGTCGATTTCATGCGTCAACCGTCACTTAGTTTTTGCTGACGATTTCTGGGTCAAGAGTGATGCAGTTTTCGATGATGATTTCTGGGTCAGCAGTGACGTAGTTTTTGCTGACCATTCCATGCATCAGCCATGACTCTATTTTGGCTGACGATTCCATGCGTCAGTCGTGAATTAGTTTTCGCTGTCGATTCAATACGTCAGCCGTCACTCAGTTTTTAGTAACGATTTCTAGGTCTATAGTGACTTAGTTTTCGTTGACAATTTCTAGGTCAACAGTTGATTAGTACTTAAAAGTGCATTTTTATTAAGGTTTTATATCATCATATTACACTAAAGTATCATTGAATTCCCTAACTAAAGCATGTTTTATAATAACAAGTCTGATAATATAAGATATCTTTAATTTATGGTAAATGCTCATTTTGAATGCAGAAATATCTCACAACTCAAAGGATTGATTGATGCAATTAACTATTGAAATTGAGAAGACAAAGAGAGGACTAAGCTTAGAGAAGAGATCTTTGGTTCAATTCAAACTAGAACACCATTCAGTTATTGGATCATAACTGGACTTGTAGACTTTGGATTTAGGTTTGGTTTATCTTGATGGAAAGATAAGACATAGGCCTAAAACTTTCATAAAGAGTCCAAGATTCACATCTTCCGTTTTCAAGTTCAAATTTTAGTAACAAAAGAGACATCTGAATCTGTCCTGCAGCCCAGACACTATTCGATGTTTAGCCCATATCTCGAGTTCTAGAAGTCCAAATAAGCTCATTCATTTTTTGCTGGAAATCTGAGATAATTTCCCACAACTTTCATGAAGACTATGTGCTCCAATTTTGATGTTAGCAATGACTTTTTGGCTGGCCAACAAAGTCAATAACCAGCCAACAATGTCAATAACCAGCCACCAAGTCAATGGTTGGCCACCAACTAATAGTTAGTCATCAAATGAATAGTTTTGAATTTTAGCCTATAAAAGAAGGCATTTGCCATACATTTAGGCATCTTGGTTTTCAGATCAAGATCATATTCTTGCTTTCTTTCTTTGTATTTTTGTAATTTTTAAGTTTTGCTTTCATTAATCTCTTGTTTATACTTTTCATTATAACTATTTTCATATCTAGTTTATTTATGTTTCTCTTCTTCATAATGTTTAGCTAAGTTTATTATGTCAAGGTGAAAAGGTTTCACTAATGGTGTTAGAATGTGTATATTATAAACTCAACATGGACTTCAATGTTTATATCTAAGAAAGTTTGTTATTAACATTTCTTATTTTTTTATCTTACTAATTATTAATACCTTGCTTGTTAAATGATTAATCTAGATTTGTGTTGTATAACACTTGGTACAATGAATGTTTGATCCTTCATAGTCTTCGGCCGACATCGTTGTTATGAGAGGAACTTGATTTGTTGTTAACATAAGTTAGCATCATGAATATCTGACAATATTTAAAAGTATTGGTTTTACTTAAATAAGATAATTAATATGATCATGTTAATACTTTATAATAAGCTATTAATGATAAATCATCCGATTGAAACCTCCTTTGTGTGTGGTTTCCAGTTGTGTAATAAAAAAGAGTTTATACTATTCTAATTTGAATTACTATTAGTAGATCCTCTAACCTTGACAATTGTTTTATGATTGTTTAATCTTTTCATCATTATCACATCTCAAAGTTCTTTTCAACATCAATATCATTTTATTATTTGTAATTTATATAGTTCACCTCCTTGTGGTTTGACCCCGATCTTACCGGGTTATTTATTACTTCGACACTCTTGCACTTGGGATAAGACATCAATCTTTTAATCGTGTCAGCAGTGACTCGGTTTTCCATAAAGATTCCAAGCGTCAGCCGTGAATTAGTTGTCGTTGTCAATTCCATACGTCAGTCGTCACTCATTTTTTAGTGACTAATTCCGTGTCTATAGTGACTCAGTTTTCGATGATGATTTCTGGGTCAGTTGATGCGATCCAACCATCATAAGATCCATCGGAGGTTCTAGTTGGTCTAGTTACTAGGCTTAGGGCTAAGAAGTTCAAAGAAGCTTTCAATGGACTTTTTCAAGAGACATGGGCTAATGTGGACTTCAAGAGGATCTGTAATAACAAAGAGCAAGCTTTAATTAATCTGATTCATGTTCAAGAGGGGCTTGTTGGTGGAACCAAGACCATTACACAAGGATTGGGAGAAGAAGACTAGATTCGGACAGTTTGACCTTGCGTTTCTCTTTTGGTCATAACTAGAGGTAAAGATTGAATTTTGATGTGATTTCAGTTGGGCTAGAAACTAGACTTCCATACCTTTCCAACGGTATATGGAACGCCTTCTAATTCATTAAGACGAGAGAGAACCATTCGTTTTAAGTTGGGCTTTTGCTGCTGCAGACAGAATGCGGAAACAACGAATTTGTCTTATTTAATTAGTTGGGCTATCAAACTTTATTTATTTTGAGAGGCGACATTTTATTTGGGTCTTAGACTTGTTTATTTTGTTTATTTTAATTAGTTTGGGTTAGTTTTAGCTTGGGTTGATTATTATTTAAATTGAGCTTATATGAGACCCATTAGGGAAACTAGGGTTTTGACTTGGAGTTTAAATACTCTTTAGGAATAATTTTAGGGCATACTTTTTATGATATTTTCAGCATTGTAGCCGACTTCTTGGTTGCTCAATCTTGGTTCTTGATTGAACTTTCAACTCTTCAAAGAACTGACCATTCTTTGTTGTGAATTTATACTTTCTTTGCTCGTCTCCAGGTGTAGGCGTTGTGATCAAGTTGGTTTATATTCTTGTTTCCTTGGATTAGATTGATCTTGGGGTCGTGAATTCCATTAAATTCTGCTAGGGTTCGCATCATCAATAGTGACTCAGTTTTTGCTGACTATTTCTAGGGTCACAAGTGACTTAGTTTTTGTTAATGATTCCATGCGTTAGCCACAACACAATTTTCGTTGATGATTTCTAGGTCAGTAGTGACATAATGTTTCTGATGATTACATGCGTCAGCCGTGAATTAGTTTTCATTGTCGATTCTATATGTCAGCCATCACTCAGTTTTCAGTGATGATTTCTCGGTCTACAGTGACGCAATTTTCGCTGATGATTTATAGGTTAGCAGTGACGTAGTGTTTCTGACGATTCCATGTGTCAGCCGTGAATTAGTTTTCTTTGATGATTCCATGCGTCAGCCGTCACTCAGTTATCGGTGATGATTTTTGAGTTAGTAGTGACTTGGTTTTCGATGATAATTTATGGGTCAGCAATGACTTAGTTTGTGTTGACGATTCCATAAGTCAATCGTGAATTAGTTTTCGTTGTCGATTCCATGCGTCAGCCATAACTAATTTTTTGCTGAGGATTTCTAGGTCAGCATTGATGCAGTTTTTGCTGATGATTTCTAGGTCACCAGTGAATTGGTTTTCATTAACGATTCGATGTGACAGTCGCAACTTAGTTTTTACTACTAGAAAAATGATAAATACAAACAGAAATACCGAGAGGATATTTCCGTCAGCCATATACCGACGACAATATTCCCTCGGTATATACCAAGGGGATTACAGTGGGAAACAAAATAATTAAAACAAAGCAAAAAAATGATGACGTGATGATTTTACCAACGGAATTACCGACGAAATTTATTCCGTCGGTAAAATCCGTCGGCAAATCCGTTGGTAAACTGTGAACATTGTTCATCATGTCAATTACAAAAGGAATCACCGACGGAAAATTCCGTCGGTATTTTACAGAGAGCTTTAGAACTGTTCACTTTCGAATTGCACTTTTAATTGCTGTTCTTTACAGATAAAATCACTGACGGATTAAAAATTTATCAGTGTTATTTGGCAGCTTTTTGAAAAATTTAGATTTAATTAAAAATTTAAATTAAATATTACAGACAGAATCACCGACGGATTGAAAAGTCGTCGGTGATATTTGGCGATTTCTGAAATTTTTTTATTAAAAATATTAATATTTATTTATCGTTGGTAAAACCGTCGGTAAAACGCCCCAATAAAAAGCCTAGAATCCCTAATTTCACAACAGACCCGTTTCCTTTCTTCTTCTTCTTTTCCCCCATATGTAAAAAACATCAATATTCATTTCTTTTTCTTCTATTCTCTTCTCAACTCCTTCTCTTCTCCTCCATGCTCAGGTATGTCTTATTCTCCTTTCTTATTTTTTCTTCTCAATTTTTTTTTAATTAGTATACTTTATGAATTTATCTTTTTTTCCTCTTCCTAACTTCATTTGTAACTACATTAAGGTAAGATTTCTTTCACTATATTTTTATTTTATTTTATTTTTTATTGTTTTTGTTCTTAATAATTGTATGAATGTTTTTGTAGGATTTTTTTTTCATATGAGATCATTTTTTAGTTGATTTATTTATAGGATTTTTAAAATTTTTTCATATGAATATTTTTAGTTAAATTTATTTGTTGCAAATTTGTTTGAGTTGATTTTCTTCTTCTTATTTCCAAGTATTTTGAGTATTATAGAGTGTTGATTTTTATTAATTTAATACGATTCCATACGACGGCCGTCACTCGATTTCAGTGATGATTTCTAGGTCTTCAGAGACGCAATTTTCGTTGATGATTTCTGAGTCGGTAGTAACACAGTTTTCACTCATGATTCCATGCTTCAACTATTACTCTGTTTTTGCTATTGATTTCAAGCGTCAACCGTGAATTAGTTTTCACTGTCGATTCCATATGTCAGCCGTCACTCAATTTTCAATGACGATTGATCGGTCTACAGTGACTCAGGTTTCGATAATGATTTCTGGGTCCGTAGTGACGCAGTTTTTGCTAACGATTCCATTCGTCAACGATGACTGTGTTTCCCCTATTGATTTCATGCCTCAACCGTGAACTAGTTTTCATTGTAGATTCCAAACGTCGGCCGTCACTCGGTTTTCAGCGACGATTACTAGGTCTTCGGAGATGTAGTTTTCGTTGATGATTTCTGGGTCGGTAGTGACGCAATTTTCACTCACGATTCCATGCTTCAACTATTACTCTGTTTTCACTATTGATTTCAAGCGTCAACTATGAATTAGTTTTAGCTGTCGATTCCATACGTCACCCGTCACTCAATTTTCAATGATGATTTCTCGGTCTACAATGACTTAGTTTCTGTTGATGATTTCTGGATCAGCAGTGACATAGTTTTCGCTGACTATTTCTGGTCACCGGTGAATTGGTTTTCAAAAACGATTCGATGTGGTCGTCGCAACTCAGTTTTGAGTGAAGATTTCTATGACAACCGTGCATTTGTTTTCGCTGTCAATTCCATATGTCAGTCGTCACTCAATTTTCAATGACGATTGATCGGTCTATAGTGACTCAAGTTTCGCTGATGATTTCTGGGTCCATAGGAACACAGTTTTTGTTGAGGAATCCATTCGTCAATGATGACTTTGTTTCCCCTATTGATTTCATAAGTCAACCGTGAACTAGTTTTCATTGTCGATTCCATACGTCGGTCGTCACTCAATTTTCAACGACGATTGATCGGTCTATATTGACTCAAGTTTCGCTGATGATTTCTGGCTCCCTAGTGACGTAGTTTTCACTGATGATTCCATGTGTCAACGATGAATCTATTTTTGCTAGTTATTTTAAGAGTCAACGATGAATCAGTTTTCGCTGTCGATTCCATACGTAAGCCGTCACTCAATTTTCAATAACGATTTCTAGGTCTACATTGACTCAGGTTTCACTGAAGATTTCTGGGTCAGTAGTGATGCCGTTTTCCCTATCGATTCCATGTGTCAACGATGACTCTGTTTTCCCTATTGATTTCATGTGTCAACTGTGAACTAGTTTTCATTGTCGATTCCATATGTCGGCCGTCACTCGGTTTCAGTGATGATTTCTAGGTCTTTAGAGACGCAGTTTTCGATGATGGTTTCTGGGTCGGTAGTGACATAGTTTTCACCCACGATTCCATGCTTCAACCATTACTCTGTTTTCGCTATTGATTTCAAGCGTCAATCGGGAATTAGTTTTCGTTGTCGATTCCATACGTCAGTCGTCACTCAAATTTCAATGGCGATTGCTCGGTCTACAGTGTCTCAGTTTTCACTGATGATTTCTGGGTCTGTAGTGATGCAGTGTTGCTGACGGTTCCATTCGTCAACGATGACTTTGAGTTTATTGATTTATGTGTCAATCGTGAATTAGTTTTTGCTACCGATTCCATACGTCACCAGTCACACAATTTTCAATGATGATTTCTAGGTTCTAAGTCTACAGTGACTTAGTTTTCACTGAAGTTTTGTGGGTTAGTAGTGATGCAGTTTTCGGTGACGATTCAATGCGTCAATGATCACTCTGTCTTTCGCTTTTGATTTCCATCTGTCAGCCGTCACTCAATTTTCAATGACGATTTCTCGGACTACAGTGACTCAGTTTTCGTTGATGATTTCTGGTTTAGCAGTTGTTGTAACCTAATTTTGGCCCATTGGCTTTTTAATTTAATTTTACAGGGTTTAAAATGTAAAATTAAAAGATCAGAGATTTATTTCGATGAAAAGTATGATTTGTCAACTTGCGTGAAAACTAGGGACTACAATGTACTTTTGTCATTCTATCCTTATCTTCAAGATAATCCTTGTCTTCAAGATAATGATAGTTGTCCGCTTTCAAATTAGATTCTTAATCAAATTCAAACTTCAAAAAAGAGAATGAGTTTGATTGAAACTTTGTTCTCACATGCGAAGGGACTCTGACACTATAAATACAGACCTCAATGATGCAAAAGAAAGACGATTAGAGAGAAACCCTAAAAGAAGAGACCCTAAGAGGAGGCCATTACTAGAAACCCTAAAAGAGAGAAACATAAAAAAAAGGGGGTGGCGAACCCTATACTAGTCGCCGCCCCCCTTAACCCTACTTTTTTAGCCCGGTCTCCTCGACTTCGCCTTCAGCGGCCCGCACGCCTAGGTAAGTTTCCTTCCTTCCTTGCTAAAATAATTAACGATCATCGTTGCATGCATGCGTGAACCTTTCACGCATGGTTGGGCTAGATACAACCCAAAAAGAATAAAAAAGAATGGGTTGGGTCTGGGCTTTAGGCCTAGCCGACCCAAATTATGTTTGCTAAGGGTGTGCTTGGCAAAACACACCCTTATGCCTTGGCCATAATTTTTATGCCCATTCTAATTTGATATGTGACCAAATGAACCCCTTTTCGATAACAGAAAATTCCAAATATATTTGGGGCCTTCGTTGATTTATTTGTGGGCCCCTCGCACTTTGTTTTATTTTTTTCTTTGTGTTTGTATTTTTTGTAAATGTGCTCAATCCGTGGACTATTACGGTTAAATGTAAATATGTCGTGCAATGTTTTTTTTTTTACTTCCATCTAAAAAGGGCAAATAATAATAAAGGATAAACAAGAAAAAAAAATGACATAGAAAATTTCTTCTTCAAATTCATTTTTTGCGAAAATATTCACTGACGCCAGAGTCAGGAGTATCGTATTTTTTGGATTTGTGCGATATTTACCAAAGCTAGAGTTGGAAATATTCGTAGGAATTGTTCACCGACGCCGAGTCGGGAACATGAAAGGAAGATTAAAAAAAGGGAAAAAGGAGAACAAATTCTTAGAAATTTTAGACAAAACCAGCAATGCAGCCTGCCTTAGATAGGACACTTAAGGGGTGATAACATCTTTCCTTTTGCGTAACCAGTCCCGTACCATAGAATCTATGTTGACCAGTTAGGGTTCCTAGTGACCATAATACTAGGTGGCGACTTCTTGAACAAGACCTTTTCCCCTAAAACAACAAGATGTCAGATATCTGTTCCTTTTCCAATCGAGATTATTATTTTTTATTGGTCGCCGCGATGTCTAGGTGTGACAGAATGGCGACTCCACTGGAGACTTCTAGGACTAAGCTTTGCTTTTTGTCTTTTTATTGCTAAAAATGTTTGTTGTACTGTGTTTCTGTTGTTGTGTTGTTTGTGTTTATCAAGTTTTATTTTTGCTCTTTTTACTATTTTAGTATGCATAGTTATTCATTGTTTATCATGCATATATATTGGATATGGGTCTTAGGCTTTCACACATCACTCATCTCATTTTTAAAATACGTGTGGTATCAACTTTAAGATAAGTGGAGGAGTAACGACACCCCAATGACTTTAGCTTGGGTAAGGTTCGCGAAACTATCCAACTTTCACATGATTGTTTACTCGACAGTGGTCGATATGCCGAACTTATATTACTCAGGGCCTCTATCTTCACGCTGCTTGTAAACCTCATATCAACCTTTCGAGGGCGATCACTGAGCATGCGAAAGACCGTTGAGACTAGATGGCAAAACTACCTTGATGCATTTAATGACTAGAACCTATCCTTTAGGTTAATCCTTGTGTAAATTCACTGAGATAAGCTTAAACATGTTTTCGGGTGACGTAATGACCGCTATTCCTAAGATAACAACTGTTGAGTATGGACTTGAGTCTGAATCCTTGCAAATGACCGAGGGAGACTACCCTAGACTGGATGTCGGTGAGATACCGCTACTCAAAGACATTAGAAGCATAATGAAAGACACCAAGAATGTGACTGAAAGCTCAAATGATAAAATGCTAAACAGATCTCCTCTCGGTATTGCAATGAATATCGGATTCGAATCTGACCACACATTTAAAGAATAGTGATCGTTATGTCACCCCCCAAAAGACGAATCCATACCTAATATGTTGTATTCATCTTCATGCATGTTTGAACATACAATTATGACATGTCATAATACCGCACACCAGGTGAAATATAGGTCCCCCATACCTATAACACTCGACTGCAAAAAAAACAAATGGAAAACAAAGAAAAAAGCTTAGTTGGAAACCCAACACCGAAAAGAGATGGAAAGTCTTAGAGAAGAAGTGCAAGGCTTACTAGCCTACTCGAACAAGCCTTGAGATCTAAACTTGAAAAAGCAAAATTTACAGCTCAGCCTGAACCTATGCTCGCAAATCCACAAAATCTGAGGGCAAATAAGGCTTCTCAAACAGGCTATGTAGTCCCAATTTGCTCAACCAACATATCCCATAAGAATGTCATCTACCATTGACCTTACAAAGAAGGAATCTCAAAAGAACAAGATGGTAAAAGAAGATGGCCTAGACAAATGGGTTGCCCCGGAACAAAGTTTGATGGCATTCGAGGGATTTAACTTACATGACTATATAAAGGTTGCTGAGATGTGTTTGGTACCTAACATAGTCATTCCTGAGAAGTTTAGGGTGCCAGAGTGTGTCAAATATACAGGAACTTAATACCCTGTAACTCATCTCAAGGGATACTGCAACAAAATGGCTGATGTGGTCCTTGACAAGAAACTATTGATTCACTTCTTTTAAGACAGTCTGAGTGACGTTGCCCTTACTTGGTATATGCGGTTGGACAATACCAAGATAAAAAAAAAATATAAGGACTTAGTTGATGCCTTTATTAGGCAATATAAGTTCAATATGGATATAGGCCCTGATAGGTCAAGCTTGCAAGCTATGAAAAAGGACAACAAGGAGTCCATAAGAGAATACACTTATACGTGGCGTGAGACAGCCGCACAGGCTAATCCTCCTTTATCTGGAGAAAGAGATGATCAATTTGTTTGTCAACACTTTCAAGGCCCCGTACTTTGAATACCTGGTTGGAAGCTCTGCACAATATTTTTCTGACCTGGTTGCTATAGCTGGAAGGATCGAACAAGCTATCCATTTAGGAAGGATTGCTGACTCAACTGAGGAGAAACATTCCACTAGAGAAAAGAAAGAAACTGAGGTTCACAATGTCAAAGGTGGTTACAAAAACGAGAGAAAGAGCTACCAAAACAAAGACATCTAGAGATCACTCGTTTTGAAGATGAAGCTACAGTGTCATTAGGCCAAGAATGGTCTATGTGTGACCTTCACTAACTATTGGAAAGGTGCCCTTGTCGAGGATTTCATAGGAAAGGGACGGTTGGAAGATTCCAGAAATTCCAATCGATGATTGCTAAGTGTTTAGCCCTTTTATGTGTCACTTTGCTAGTATAAGGTCTTTTGTTGCTTTTTTTTAGGATTTCAATGAGTTTTTCCTTCAATTATGTCTCTTCCTTTGATTTACAACCAAAATATCCTGAAGGAGATTCCCTCTAAGAACTCACAAATACATTTTTGAAGCCTCGTGTGATCTCATAGATGCAATTCATCTCTTTTTCCAAAATCAGTTTCCCCATTTGAGTTTTGAAAAATTGAACTTACATTTTGATTTCAAAAATAATTTGATGTTTATTTAAAATGATATTTTTGACATTTTACTTGTAGAATGACACATAAATCAAGCAACTCCTCCATTAAGGTGACTAAACTCTGAACCAAAGTGCACGAATAAAAAATGAACTTTCACCCTCATCTTGTGACTCTTGAACCAAGTGTTTTAAATGTATGATTAATGGTATGTAGTGAACTCATTGCTCATAGATTCGTGAAATGCATCCCTTTGCAAAGACCAAACCATCACATTGGACGAGGCCAAAGTTTATTGATCTTAACTGCTTGCGTTTGAAATAAGGAAAAGCCATCTTTGTTATTCCTTTCACATTCTAAAAAATATATCCCTTGCGATCCCTTTTTGAGCCTGAATAATTTTTCTTTGATGAAAAATCCCGACTAGGATCACACCCCACACTGGGGGCAAATGAGTATTTTAATGAAAAAAAAGCCATGAGAAACCTAGAAAGGCAAAAAAGCTCAAGAAACTCAATGACTAAGGGGGCATGCCTAAATCACAAGAAACAGTGATAACCAAGATAAAGTGAGTATGTCCTAGAAAAGCAAAAAAAAAAGGTGAATCAAAGAAGAGCGGCAAAAAAAAAGATGAATGACACAAAGAGTCAAACTGCTGATAGTGATCCTCAGTCTTTGAAACTTTGAAACACTTTTTGAGCCTTATGAATTCTTTTCTTTTATAGCAAAAAAAAAAAAACCATAGCCTACATTACGTACCTGTTGATTAGTACTTAAAAGTTTATTTTTATCAAGGTTTTATATCATCATTTTGCACTTGAAGTATCAATAACTCCTTAACTAAAGCATGTTTTATAATAACATATCTAATAATATAAGATACCTTTAATTTATGGTAAATGTTCATCTTAAATGCAGGCCTATCACATAAATGAAAGAATTGATTGATGAGTTGAAGTACTGAAATTGAAAGGACAAAGAGATGGCCAAACTTAGAAAAGAGATGCTGGTGCAGTCCAAACTGGAACACTGTTTGGTAATCGGGTCATATCTGGAGCTGTAGATCTCGGATTTAGGTCTACCTTATATGGATGGAAAGCTAAGACATAGGCCTACAACTTTCATGAGGAGTCCAAGATTTAAGAAGGCCGTTTTCAAGTCCAAATTGTAACAACAACGAAGAAGTCCGAATCTGTCCTGCAGCCCAGACACTGTTCAGTGTTCAGCCCATATCTCGAGTTCTAGAAGTCCAAATGATCTCAAATTTTTACCCTGGAAAGATGAGACAATTGCCTAGAACTTTCAGGATTGAAGTTTGTTCAAATTATGACGTCATCAATGACGTTTTTAGCAGACAAGAAGATAAGAATTGTCATCAAGTCAAGATGTGGCCACCCATTCATCAATTAGTCAACAAATCAATAGTTCCGAATTTTGGCCTATAAAAGGAGGCATTTGCCATGTATTTAGGCATCTTGGTGTTGAGATCAAGATCATGCTCTTGCTTTCTCTCTTTGTATTGCTCATGCTTTGCTTTCATTAATATCAAGTTTATGCCTTTCATTTCCTTTCCTTTACTTAGTTAACTTTTATCTTACTTATGTTCTTATCTTGTTTATTTATGTTTCTTTCTTTCATTATGTCTAGCTAAGTTAATTATGTCAAGGTGAAAAGGTTACACTAATGGTGTAAGGATAAGTATAATATAAACTCAACATGGACTTTAATGTTGGATACTAACATGCTTTATATTTGTTATCTTATTCACTTTTAATATTTTGCTTGTTAAATGGTTAATCTAGATTTATGTTGTATAACACTTGGTACAACAAATACTTGGCACTTTCATAGCCCATACTTGTATGGTATAACCGACACCGAGCTATGAAAGGAACTTGATTTGTTGTTAACATAAGTTATAATCATGAATGCCTGAAAACATTTACAAGTATTAGCATTATTCGAATAAGATAGCTAATGTAATCATGTTAACAATTTATAATCTGATTGGAACCTCCTTTGTGTGTGGTTTCCAATTGAATAAAAAGAGTTTATACTATACTTGTTTGAAATACCATTAGTGGATCCTCTAACCTTGACATTTGTTGTTATCATTGTTTAATCCTTACGTTAATCTTCCATCTCAAAGTTCTCATCAACTTCTTCCTCTTCTTCTTCACTATTATTATTATTGTTGTTATTGTTGTTGTTGTATTATTGTTATCTATAATTTATACAATTAACCTCCCTGTGGTTCGACCCCGGTCTTACCGGGTTATTTATTACTTCGACACTCCTCACTTGGGAAAAGACATCAATCTTTTGGTCGTGTCACCTGTAGAAGTCCTTTCTAATCAAGTAAGCAAGCAACCTGGATTAATAAGCAATGCTCTCAAAATGCAAAGAGTACTTTTTTATTAGAGTCATGACATTGAGAACAAGTTATTCGTTATTATTCATCTTTGATAAAATAAGTGTTCAAAAAAGACAAGTTTTTCTCAAACAGAACCTCAAGCTTTTTCTCAAGCCCTTCACTTTGGAAGCCCATAAGAAACAGAAAGTCACCTCATGACATACTTTCACCAAAGACAATATCGCCAAACACAAGAGCAAATAATCTCTTTTCCAAGAAAAAAAAACAAGGAGTTGTAAGAATTCAAGAGCAAATTGTTTCAAACTTTACATCAAAACAATTTTTGTTTTCAAAATGCAAGATCAAGATTTCAAGATTCATTCTGAACAGATATTCCTTCACCAAACTAAAAAGGAGAGAAATGAGAGAATGGTTACTTAAAACCATTATTTGTCTTAGTCGTTGACAAAACACACTTAGAGGCAATGACCAATATAAGGGGGCAATATTATGTTTAGAAGGGAAATCGATCCCTTCTAGAAAAAAAAAAGAAAAAGAAAAAAAAGAGAGGAACATTTCCTACAACAAGACAAGGGGGCATTGTGGTTTTTCAGCAAGTGACACCGAATGTTTTTAGCAGTGAGACGATGAGTAATGAATGATCCTCAAATTATTTGACGAGACAAAAAAATCTCTAGCAAGCAAGTGGGTCACGATGGGCACTATGAAGGCTAAGTTGTGTAAACAAATCTAGAAAAAGACTTACATGGGCCAACTCGAGTAGGCTAGAAGCTAAACGACGAAGATGACCTAAATCAGAGATAGCAAGTCCTCATCCATCAAGCAAACAAGAAGATTAAGAAGAAATGGGGACCTATATTTCAAATCAGGTAAAGATGCATGCATATCATCTAAATTTTGAGACATTGGACAACGAGTTTTGCAAATTTCACAAGAGAAATCTCTGACGAGATCCTTCAAATGGAAGGCCACCTTGAAAGGGCCAAGTTTGAAATCGCTTTTGGAAATTTTTCACTTTGAGAAATTTTAACCTAGGCAGGCCACCCATGAGGATTAGGCCGCAAAAAAAATTCTTTTTGTATTTTTCCACTACCTTTTCTAAACCATCAAAGGTACTGCGTTTCCTAACCCTACCTCCTTTCGAGTGCGCCTTTGAGCCCTTGACCATTCTTTCGAGTGCGACTTTGAGCCCTCGCTTCCTTCCGAGCGCGCCTTCGAGCCGTTGGCCATTCTTTTGAGTGCGCATTCGAGCCCTCACCTCTTTTTTGAGTGCGCCTTTAAGCCCTTACCTCCTTTCGAGTGCGCCCTCGACCATCTTTTTTAGTGCGGCTTCTTTTGAGTGCGCCTTCGAGCCCTCACCTCTTTTTTTGAGTGCGCCTTCGAGCCCTCACCTCCTTTTGAGTGCGCCTTCCAGCCCTTACCTCCTTCGAGTGTGCCTTCAAGCCCTCGACCATCTTTTTTAGTGCGCCTTAGAGCTCTCATTTTCCTTTCTCTTTTTTACTTGGGTAGGTCACCCATCACAATGAGATCCTTTCTTTTTTTACTTGGGTAGGTCACCCATTACAATGAGACCCTTTCTTTGTATTTTCCCACCTGGGTAGGTCACCCATTACAATGAGACCACTTGTAAAAAAAAAATCTCTCTCTGTATTTTCACCATCGGGCGGGTCGCCTGGAACAATGAGACCACTTGCGAGTTTCCTCATATTTTATCATCGGGCAGGTCGTCTGGAAAAATGAGACCACTCACAAAATCCTTCCTGATTCTTCTTCCTATCGGGTAGGTCGCCTGGAACAATTAGACCACTCGCGAAACCCTTTTTGCGTTTTATTCTTCTATCGGGCAGGTCGCCTGGAACAATTAGACCACTCACGAAACCCTTTTCGCGTTTTATTCTTCATCAGGCAGGTCCCCGGAAAAATGAGACCACTCGCAAAATCCTTCGCGTTGCTTCTTCCTATCGGGCGAGTTGCCCGGAACAATTAGACCACTCGCGAAACCCTTTTCGCGTTTTATTCTTCATCGGGCAGGTCACCTAGAAAAATGAGACCACTCGCGAAATCCTTCGCGTTGCTTCTTCCTATAGGGCAGGTCGCCTGGAATAATTAGACCACTCGCGAAACCCTTTTCGCGTTTCATTCTTCATCGGGCAGGTCACCTGGAACAATTAGACCATTTAAAAATAAAACAAAAAAACAAAAAAAAATCAATCAAAAAAAAGAGAAAAAAGGAAAAGAGGAAGGGTTTGCACAATTATTCTTCTTTAGAAAACTTACTATACAAAGTCAAAAGAAAATAAATTTTCTAATGCCTTTGCACCGTAAGCATTGTAAAGAGGGGGCAACTGTTGTAACCCAATTTTGGCCAATTGGCTTTTTAATTTAATTTTACAGGGTTTAAAATGTAAAATTAAAAGATTAGAGATTTATTTCGATGAAAAGTATGATTTGTCAACTTGCGTGAAAACTAGGGACTAGAATGTAATTTTTTCATTCTATCCTTACCTTCAAGATAATCCTTATCTTCAAGATAATCCTTGTCTTCAAGATAATGATAGTTATCTGCTTTCATATTTGACTCTTAATCAAATTCAAACTTCAAAAAAGAGAATGAGTTTGATTGAAACTTTGTTTCTCACACGCGAAGGGACTCTGACACTATAAATACAAACCTCAGTGATGCAAAAGAAAGAAGATTGGAGAGAAACCCTAAAAGAAGAGACCCTAAGAGGAGGCCATTACTAGAAACCCTAAAAAGAGAAACATAAAAATAAAAAAAAGAAGGGGGTGACATAGAAATTTTCTTCTTCAAATTCATTTTTTGCAAAAATATTCACTGATGCCAGAGTCAGGAGTATCGTATTTTTTGGATTTGTACGATATTTACCAACGCCAGAGTTGGAAATATTCGTAGGAAGTGTTCACTGACACTAGAGTCAGGAACATGAAAGGAAGAATAAAAAAAGGGAAAAGGGAGAACAAATTCTTAGCAATTTTAGACAAAACCAAGCAATGCAGCTGCCTTAGGTAGGACGCTTAAGGGGTGATAGCATCTTCCCTTTTGCGTAACCGATCCGTACCATAGAATCTCTATTGACCAGTTAGGGTTCCTAGTGACCATAATACTAGGTGGCGACTCCTTGAACAAGACCTTTTCCCCTAAAACAACAAGATGCCAGATATCTATTCCTTTTCCAATCGAGAGATTATTTTCTTTAATTGGTCGCCATGATGTCCGGGTGTGACAGCAGTGATGCAGTTTTCACTGACGATTCCATGCGTCAACGATGACTCTATTTTCCCTATTGATTTCATACGTCAACTATGAACTAGTTTTCGTTGTCGCTTCCATACGACGACCGTCACTCGATTTTTAGTGATGATTTCTTGGTCTTCAAAGACGCAGTTTTTATTGCTGATTTCGAGGTCAGTAGTGACGTAGTTTTCACTCACGATTCCATGCTTCAACTATTACTTTGTTTTTGCTATTGATTTCAAGCGTCAGCCGTGAATTAGTTTTAGCTGTCGATTTCATGCGTCACCCATCATTCAATTTCAATGACGATTTCTACGTTCTAGGTCTTTAGTGACGTAGTTTTCACTGAATATTTCTGGGTTAGTAGTGATGCAGTTTTCGGTGATGATTCAATACGTCAACGATGAATTTATGCTTCGCTTTTGATTTCATGTGTCAACCGTGAATTAGTTTTCGCTGTCGATTTCATACGTTTGTCATCACTCAATTTTCAATGACGATTTCTCGGTCTATAGTGACTGAGTTTTCACTGAAGATTTCTAGGTCCGTAGTGACGCAATGTTCGCAGAGGATTCCATGCGTCAATGATGACTGTGTTTTCGCTATTGATTTCATGCGTCAACCATGAATTAGTTTTCGCTGTCGATTTCATACATCAGCCGTCACTTAATTTTCAATGATGATTTCTCAGTCTACAATGCACGGTTTTCGCTGACAATTTCTGGATCAGCAGTGACGCAGTTTTCGCTGACTATTTCTGGTTATCGGTGAATTGGTTTTCATAAATGATTCGATGTGACAGTCGCAACTCAGTTTTGAGTTAAGATTTCTAGGACAACCGTGAATTTGTTTTTCTTTGTCGATTCCATATGTCAGTCGTCACTCAATTTTCAATGACAATTGATCGGTCTATAGTGACTCAAGTTTCGCTGATGATTTCTGGGTCCATAGGAACACAGTTTTTGTTGGGGAATCCATTCGTTAGTGATGACTTTGTTTTCCCTATTGATTTCATGAGTCAACCGTGAACTAGTTTTCATTGTCGATTCCATACGTCGGTCGTCACTCAATTTTCAACGACGATTAATCGGTCTACGGTGACTCATGTTTCGCCGATGATTTACGGCTCCCTAGTGACGCAGTTTTCACTTGGTGATTCCATGTGTCAACGATGAATCTGTTTTTGCTAGTGATTTTAAGAGTCAACCGTGAATTAGTTTTCGCTGTCGATTCCATACGTCACTCGTCACTCAATTTTCAATGATGATTTCTACATTCTAGGTCTACAGTCACTTAGTTTTCATTGAAGATTTCTGAGTCCGTAGGGATGCATTTTTCATTGATGATTCCATGCGTCAACGATGACTCTATGTTTCTCTATTGATTTCATGCGTCAACCGTGAATAAGTTTTCAATGTTCATTCCATACATCACCCGACACTCAATTTTCAATGATGATTTCTCGGTCTATAGTGACTCAATTTTTACTTAAGATTTTTGGGTCCGTAGTGATGTAGTTTTCGCTGACGATTCCATGCGTCACCGATGCCTCAGTTTTCGCTGTTGATGTCAAGCGTCAACCGTGAATTAGTTTTCCTTGTTGATTCCATACGTCAGTCATCACTCAATTTTCAATGGAGATTTCTCGGTCTATAGTGATCCAGTTTTCACTGACGATTTCTGGATCAATAGTGACACAGTTTTCGCTAACTATTTTTGGGTCACCAGTGACTTGGTTTTCATTAACGATTCCATGTGTCTACTGCAACTCAGTTTTTGATGATGATTTTGAGGTCAGTAGTGACATAGTGTTTTCGTCGATTCTATGTGTCAGCCATGAATTAGTTTTAACTAATGATTCAAAGCATTAGCCGCGAGTTTGTTTTCACTATCGATTCCATACGACAGTCGTCTCTCAGTTTTCAGTGACGATTTCTAGGTGTGTGACTTAGTTATCACTGATTATTTCTTGGTATGAAGTGATGCAGTTTTCACTCACGATTCCCTGCGTCAACGATGACTCTGTGTTTCACTGTTGATTTCATGCGTCAACCATGAATTAGTTTTCGTTGTTGTTTCCATACGTCAGCCATCTCTTACTTTTCAGTGACAATTTCTATCTCTATAGTGACTTAGTTTTCACTAAAGATTTCTGGGTCCGTAGTGATGCAGTTTTCCCTCAAGATTCCATGCGTCAACCGTCTCTTAGTTTTTAGCGATGTTTTCTAGGTCTACAGTGACTTAGTTTTCACTGCAAATTTCTGGGTCCGTAGGGACACAGTTTTCCCTTAAGATTCCAAGCGTCAACGATGACTCTGTGTTTCGCTATTGATTCATGCGTCAACCGTTTATTAGTTTTCGCTGTCGAGTCCACACATCAGCCGTCTCTCAGTTTTCAGTGATGATTTCTTGGTCTATAGTGACTCAGTTTTCACTTAAGATTCCTGGGACCGTAGTGACGCACTTTTCGCTGACGATTCCATGCATCAACGATGACTCTGTTTTTGCTATTGATTTCATGTGTCAACCGTGAATTAGTTTTCGCTGTCGATTCTTTACGTTAGCTGTCTCTTTATTTTCAGTGACGATATCTAGGTCTATAGTGACTTAGTTTTCACTAAAGATTTCTGGGTCCGTAGTGACTTAGTTTTCCCTCAAGATTCTGGGTCTACACGCCAGCCGTCTCTAAGTTTTCAGTGATGATTTCTCGGTCTATAGTGACTCAGTTTTCACTTAAAATTTTTGGGTCCGTAGTGACGCAGTTTTCGCTGACGTTTCCATGCGTCATCGATGACTCCGTGTTTCGCTATTAATTTCATGCGTCAACCGTGAATTAGTTTTCGTGTTGTTTCCATATGTCAGCCATCTCTTAGTTTTCAGTGATGATTTCTATGTCTATAGTGACTTAGTTTTCGCTAAAGATTTCTGGGTCCGTAGTGATGCAGTTTTCCCTCAAGATTCCATGCGTCAACGATGACTGTGTTTCGCTATAGATTTCATGCGTCAACCATTTATTACTTTTCGTTGTCGAATCCACACGTCAGTCGTCTCTCAGTTTTCAGTGATGATTTCTTGGTCTATAATGACTCACTTTCACTTAAGATTTCTGGGTCGTACTGACGTAGTTTTCGCTGACGATTCAATACGTTAACGATGACTTTGTGTTTTGCTATTGATTTCATGCGTCAATCGTGAATTAGTTTTCGCTGTCGATTCCATACGTCAGGCGTCACTCAAATTTCAATGATGATTTCTCGAGTTTTAGTGACTCAGTTTTCACTTAAGATTTTTGGGTCCCTAGTGACGCAGTTTTCACTGACGATTCCATACGTCAATGATCACTCTGTGTTTTTCTATTGAGTTCATGCGTCAATCGTGAATTAGTTTTCGCTGTCGATTCCATACGTTAGCCGTCACTCAATTTTCAATGACGACTTTCTCGGTTTTTAGTGACTCTATTTTCACTTAATATTTTTGGGTCCATAGTGATGCAGTTTTCGCTGATGATTTCATGCGTCAACTATGACTCTTTTTTCGCTATTGATTTCATGCGTCAGGCATGAATTAGTTTTAGTTGTTGATTCCTGACGTCATTCATCACACAATTTTCAATGATGATTTCTCGGTCTATAGTGACTCAGTTTTCGCTGACGATTTCTAGATCAGTAGTGACGCAGTTTTCGCTGACTACTTCTGGGTCACCATTGACTTGGTTTTCTTTAACGATTTCATGTGTCTGCCGCAACTCAGATTTTGATGATGATTTTGAGGTCTGCAGTGACATAGTGTTTTTGACGAGTCCATGCGTCAGCCATGAATTAGTTTTCACTGATGATTCAAAGCGTCAGTCGTGAATTTATTTTCGCTGTCGATTCCATACATTAGCTGTCTTTTAGTTTTTAGTGATGATTTCTAGGTTTACAATGACATAGCTTTCACTAATGATTTCTAGGTCCTTAGTGACATAATTTTCACTCACGATTCCTGTGTCAACGATGACTCTGTGTTTCACTATTGATTTCATACGTCAACCGTGAATTAGTTTTCGTTGTCGATTCCATACGTCATCTTTGTCACTCAATTTTCAATGATGATTTCTCAGTTTTTAGTGACGCAGTTTTCGCTGACGATTCCATGCGTCAACGATGACTCTGTGTTTCGCTATTGATTTCATGCGTCAACCGTGAATTACTTTTCGCTGACAATTCCATGTGTCAACGATGACTCTTTTTTCTCTATTGATTTCAAGCGTCAAGCATGAATTAGTTTTTGTTGTCAATTCCTTACGTCAGTCATCACTCAATTTTCAATGATGATTTCTCGGTCTATAGTGACTCAGCATGACTTGGTTTTCATTAACGATTTCATGTGTCTGCCGCAACTCAGATTTTGATGATGATTTTGAGGTTTGCAGTGACATAGTGTTTTCGACGATTCCATGCTTCAACGATGACTTTGTTTTCTCTATTTATTTTATGCATCAGCCGTGAATTAGTTTTCGCTGTTGATTCCAAGTGTCATCCGCCACTCAATTTTCAATGATGATTTGTGAATCAGCTGTGACATAGTGTTTCTTACGATTCCATGCGTGTTGACCGTGACTCTAATTTTGCTTTCGATTTCATGGGTGGGCTGTGAATTTATTGACGCTGTCAATTCCATACATTAGTTATGACTTAGATTTCAATGACGATTTCAAGGTCTACAGCGAATCAGTTTTCGCTGACAATTTCTGGTCAGTAATGACACAGTTTTCAATGATGATTCCATGTATCAATGATGACTCTATTTTCTCTATTGATTTCATGCGTTAACCATGAATTAGTTTTTCTTTGTCGATTCCATGCGTCATCCATCTTTCAATTTTCAATGATGATTTCTCGTTCTACAGTGACTAAGTTTTCTCTAACGATTTTGGATCAACAGTGACATAGTGTTTTCGATGATTCCATGTGTGAGCCATGACTCTATTTTTGCAATCGATTTGATGCGTCGGTCGTGAATTCTTTGACGCTATCGTTTCCATACGTCAGCTGTCACTTAGTTTTCAATGAGGATTTCATGGTCTACAGTCACTTTGTTTTCACTGACGATTTCAGGTTAGTAATGACGCAGTGTTCATTGACGATTCCATGTGTCAATGATGACTTTTTCTATTGATTTCATGCATCAACCGTGAATTAGTATTCGCTATCGATTCCATCCGTCAGCCGTGAATTAGTTTTCAGTGATGATTTCTCAGTCTACAACGACTCAGTTTAGAAATACTTACCTCATTTACTTGTTTCTTTACGAAGTCTCCACGGGTGCCGAACTGTTTCGAGTTGGCTGCCATGTTTCAGATCAATTAGCGTGCAGCCTCGGGTGTCTTATCTACCAATGCCCCTCCACTTGCAGCATCCATCAGTAGGCATCAATCCTTCATAGAAATATTGAATGGCAGCTGATCGGGTATTTGATGATGAAGGCATTGAATACACAGTTGCTCAAATCTTTCCCAATACTCGGAAAGTGTCTCTCCATGAGATTGTCAAATCCCACATATTTCTTTCCTTATGTTGGCAACTCGAGATCTTTGGGAAATACTTCTCAAGGAAAATCTTCTTCATGGCATTCCACGTTCCAATGGAACATGGGAGAATAAAGAAAAGCCATGCCTTTCTTTGCTCCTTTTAAAGAGAAAGGGAAAGCTTTCAACTTAACCTGTTCTTCGTCAACTCCATTCGGTTTCATGCCAACGCAAACCATATGGAACTCCTTGAGATGAGTATAAGGATCTTCTCCTGCAAAACCATTGAATGTTGGTAGCAAATGTATAAAACCATATTTGAGCTCAAACTTTACATTATTGTCGATGTTTATGCACAATGGTTGATTTTCCACGTTAAGAGCAGCAAGCTCCTTGAGTGTTTGTTGTCGTGCAACAGCCATGGTGTTGACGCGAGCTTCCTTTCCTAACCTGTATAAAGTGTTTTCTATTGCGAGATCCACTTGCACTTGACTCTGGTTAGTAGAACGGGTTACAGGCATAAATCGTCAAGAAAACTTAAAAGAAACCAACCACACAAGAGATCGAAAACAATGCAAATTATACGAAAATCCTACGCTAGAAAACTAAAATTGCCTAAAACCCCATAAAAAAAGCGGAATTTAGCCTCGATGGGGTGGGGCTAGTGGTTAACCACTAGTCCTATTTAGAATGTTGTTTCCCTTTAGGAAACAAAAGGATGATACCTAATTCCACTAAAAAATCTATTTTGAATAGTACTGCTGCCATAAATAAACAGTATCGCAGCAAGCAAAAATTTTGTTTCTCTTTTTTTTTTAGAAAAATAAATAACAATCACAACAAATAAAAATAATAGCACAAGAATCAACTAAAATTACTTCCCCGGCAACGGCGCCAAAATTTATTGCGAAGTCGCGGTCGCACAAATTAATTACCCTAGCTTCAAACACAATACACAAGATAGTATAGAGCAAGCAAGGGGTCGATAAGTTGATTAATCAAGAAAACATAACTATCCACAGTCTATGTTTGATTTGATTGAATGTTCTCTCTAAGATTAATAACGTAGACCCGCCATAATTATTAAACTCCGTTGCTTCACAAGTTCATATACCACAACTCCGGTTTTGATATCAAACTTAGCAATATATTGTTTACAATAATAACTTAGAGTCCGCTCTAGCAATTAAAATAAAAAATCATAGGAAAAATAAGCATAGGAGAACAAACATATTCATCATATAAACTGAAAAGAAAAGGTAAAATAAATCTCACAGTTCTTGAAATTCAAAGGTTTTCGTGTCCTTGCAACCAAGAAAACGAGTTTTAGCCTTGCATGTTTGTTGAACAACTAATAAAAAAAAGGAGGAATGCATGATTTTGGGTTTCTTAGAGGAAGGGGGTGTTTTTCTCTTCTTGGCTGGCTGCCCCCCTTCTCTTCTCTCATTCTTTTTATATCTTAGGAAACCCTAGTTTTCCTGAAAAAGAAGAAATAGCCTTGCATGAAATCTTCAAGCTTTGACTTAGAGGTGCTAAATTGCTAAAATAAAAGCTTGGATATCGGTTTAGATGCTTCGGAACGTAATTTGGACTCGTTTCTTCACGAAACCTTTTTCTTTGGCAGAATTCAATTGTTATCTTGGAAAATTCATATCTCCCTCATATGACATTTTTTTAGGCTGAAATTTAGAGCTTTGATAGAAATTTGTGTCAGGAATCCAAACAAATTGATTTTGCATCAATTGGACTTCTGTAGCTCCAGATATTCTAGTCAGAATGGACGAAGGTCAACAATGGCAGATTGTGAGATTTGACTTTGAAGGCTGCGATTTCCATGCTCTTCCTTATTTTATTTTCTTGCCTTAGATGCCCAGAAAAGTATGGATGTTAAATTTTTAATACCACTAGAATCACTTCATTTTGATCTCTAGAGCTCATGCTCTGCACAAAACATCGACTGAAGGTCAAATGCGCCAATTACCTCCAATTTACTCATTTTTGCATCTTTCATCCAAAAGTGCCTTCAAAACATAAAACAAAGAATATCAAGGCATTTTATATATAAAACATAGGCAAAACACTAGTTAAATATGGGTGAAACTATCAAATAATATGGTTCCATCAAATACCCCTACACTTAACTCTTGCTCGTCCTCGAGAAAGGATAGGTAAAATCAAATTGAAATTAAATCAAATCAAATCACTATGACTAATCTCCTAATCTCCCATCAATATCCAAGAATATATGCATTATAAACAAAAATACAGTAAAAAAGGATAAAGAGTATAAATTTTTATGAATTTATTTACATGCAAACTTCAAAACTCAATTAATCGTCGGGATTTAAATGAAATCTATGTCATGCCAAAGTGATAGGTCCTCTCATTGATATACACTCCAACACTCACGTGTTTAGGGCTTATGTGTTTAAATCTTTTAAATTCAATCAATGAATATGTTCTACCATAAGCTTGATCTTCAATCTCATCTCCATTACTAATATATTACAATGCATGAACCAAAAGGTCTTATTTTCTGGTTGTAATGGGGCTAACGTTAAGGTGAGGTAAAAGAGAGTAAAAGAAAAGGTTCAAACCAAAGAAAGTAGAGCATTTTGAAAAATGATACTTCAAACAAGATATTCCATCAAAGCACATAAATTTTCCATCTTTAATCACTAATGCTTAACTTCTTTTAATTTCAAGCTCTTTCAACGTAAAATCTTAAGAACATAAAGGAACACTTCTTTTTTTCTTCTTCTTTTCTTCTTCTTTTCTTTTTTTTTCTTTTTCACCTTTGGCAACTTTACCCATCTTTTCATCAAGCATCACTTATTCTTTCTTTTCACATAATTTCCAATCATAGTTCCATGAGATATCACAAGTATATTCTCTACTAATCCTTGGCCAGGGGAAAAGGAAAACATATAAAAATTTAAGGCTTATACATTGATAAAGCAAAGAAAAGATAAACCAGCTCAAAAGGGGCTCACTAAGGATAATATGCTTTAGGTTGACTTTTTGGCTCTAGTGGTTAAAATTCCTAATGCCTTTATCATCTTCATGTATATATGTAATGGGAATGTAATCTCAACAAGATATGAAGCAAGAACTAGAGATACATATCATTGAAAGAATGCACAATCAAATAATATAATGTTGAAGGCTCAAAAGCTTGCATTGGTATAACACTATAAAGTCAACATGACATATTCTCAAAGTCAATCCCTAAACCAATTAAACCTTAAAACTTGCATGCACACTCCTTCATTCGATTTATATCTTCATCTATCTTAATTAGTTCTCATATATAATACTCACATTCTTATAAACCAATAGGAATTCAAAAGATCAAACTTAAAAATTTGTTTTTTTTAAGAACAACAAAGAAAATCAAAATAAGAAAACCAACATTCTCCCAATACCCCCCCACACTTAAAACACAACATTGTCCTCAATGTTGAAATAAAAGAAAAGGAATATAGGAGAATGACAAAAATAAAGTAAAATGCGAAAAATAAAAGATGAGGAAAAAAGAAAGCAAATCTGTTTTTTTTTCTTTATCGGTGGGTTGCCTCCCAGTAAGCGCTTTTGTTTTAAGTCATTGGCTCGACATGTTGCCTGCTCATTCTTCATAGATTGGTTCAGCTAACTCCGCAGAAGCGGTGAGTTCTACCGTCCAACCTTCATAGAAAGGTTTCAAGTGATGTCCATTGACCTTGAGTACTTTGTTGGTTTCTAAACTTGTAATTTCAACTGCACCATAAGGAAAAACATTAGAAACAACAAAGGGTCCAATCCAAGGAGAGTGCAACTTTCCAGGAACAAGTTTTAAACACGAATCATAAAGAAGGATTTTTTCTCCAACATTAAACTCTTTTCTTGTAATCATTCAGTCATGGAGACTCTTAATCTTTTCTTTGTAAATCCTTGCATTCTCGTAAGCATCATTTCGAATCTTTTCCAACTCTTGCAATTGCAACTTTCTTGCAATCCATGTTACATTTTTTAATGGCCCAAAAAGCTTTGTGTTCAAGCTCCACCGGTAGATGACATGCTTTTCCATAAATCATCCCATAAGGTGACATTCCTATAGGTGATTTGTAAGCGATCCGATAAGCCCAAAGTGCATCACCAAGTCGTAGACTCCAATCTCGTCGGTTAGGTTGCACTGTCTTCTCCAAAAGGGACTTGATTTCTCGATTTAAAATTTCAGCCTGGCCATTCATTTGAGGATGGGATGCTATGGAAGTCCGATGAGTCACATGATATTTGCGTAACAATGCTTCCATTGAACGATTGCAAAATGAGTGCCACGATCCCTAATGATAGATTTATGGATTCCAAACCTGTAAAAAAATATGAGTCCTGAAAAAATCTAAAATAACCTTAGCATTGTTAATTCATGTGGCTTTCACCTCAATCCATTTGGACACATAATCAACAACAAGAAGGATATAAAGATTGCCAAAAGAAGAAGGAAATGGACCCATAAAATCAATACCCCAAACATAAAAAATTTCACTTACAAGAATATTCGTTAAAGGCATTTGATTCTTATGAGTGATATTACCTGTTCTTTGGTATTTTTCATATGATTTGCAAAAATGATATGCATTCTTAAAAATAGAAGGCCAATAAAAACCACTTTTAAGTACCTTGTGGGCCGTTCTTTTTGCTCCAAATTGCCTACCACAAGAATGAGAATGACAACAAGTAAGAATGGAATGAAATTCATCTTGTGGTACACATCTTCTAACTACTTGACCCACACAAAATTTTCACAGATAAGGAGTATTCCAAAAATAATATTTAGCATCAGCTCGTAACTTGTCTTTTTGGGATGTAGACAAACCTGGAGGGAATTCTTTTGTGACTAAATAGTTCACCAAATCAGCATACCATGGTCTTGTAGAGGAATGTAACACATACATTGCTCATCGGGGAATGTCTCTCGTATTGTTTCGGTTTGTATATCCTCGGTCCTCGGTCGGCTCAAGTGATCGGCCACATGGTTTTCGACACCTTTTTGTCTTTGATATCAAGATCAAATTCTTGTAAAAGCAAGATCCACCTGATCAATCTTGGTTTGGACTCTTTTTTCTTCAAAAAATACAAGCTGCATGGTCAGTAAAAACAATGACTTTTGTACCAAGTAGATATGACCTGAATTTTTCAAGAGCAAACACCACTACAAAAAAGTTCCTTTTCAGTTGTATGGTAATTGCATTGTGCTCCGTCCAACATGTGGGAAGCATAGGCGATAACATGCAAATTCTTCCCTATTCTTTGCCCAAGGGTAGCCTCTACCGCATAGTCACTCGCATCACACATTATCTCAAAAGGCTCATCCTAATTTGGTGGTTCGATGATAGGGACAGATGTGACACGCCTCTTAAGCTCATTATGGGCATCTTTACATGCTTGATCAAACACAAAATCCACTTCTTTGGCTAATAGTTTGCACAAGGGTGCTTTGTAATCTTCGAGAAATCTTTGATAAAGCGTCGATAGAAACCTGCATGGCCAAGAAAAGAATGAATTTCCCTCACGCAGGAGGGGCAAGGTAATGATGAAATAACATATATTTTAGCTTTATCAACCTCTAATCCATGCGAAGACATAACATGCCCAAGAACTATTCCTTGTTCTACCATAAAATAACACTTTTCATAGTTTAAGACAAGGTTAGTTTCAATGCACCTTTTCAAGATCAAAGATAAATTTTCTAGACATTTATCAAAAGAATCACCATACACCGTGAAATCATCCATGAAAACCTCAATTATTCTTTCAATATAGTTAGAAAAAATACTCATGCATCTTTGAAAAGTTGCAAGTGCATTACGAGAGACCAAAGGGCATTCTCCTATATGCATATGTACCAAATGGACATGTAAATGTAGTCTTTTCTTGATCCTCAGGATTAATAACAATTTGATTGTATCCACTATATCTATTAAGAAAACAATAAAAAGACTTACCTGCTAGGCGTTCAAGCATTTGATCCATGAATGGTAATGAGAAATAATCTTTGCATGTAGCAAGATTTAGCTTTCTATAATCAACACACATTCTCCATCCACTTGAGATGCGAGTAGGAATGAGCTCATCATTTTTGTTTTTCACCAACGTGATTCCGGTCCTTTTGGGCACCACATGGATTGGCGCCACCCATTTACCGTCCGCGATGGGATAAATGACTCCTGCATCTAACAGTTTCAAAATTTCAACTTTCACTACCTCCATCATAAGCGGGTTCAACCTCCTTTCCATTTCCCTTGTTGGTTTCGCATTATCCTCCAATAATATGTGATGCATACACATTGAGGGACTAATGCCCTTGTTGTCAGTTAAAGTCCAACCAATGGTCGTCTTGTGATCACACAACAACTTCACAAGTTTTTCCTCTTGTGTATTGTTGTCGCCAATGAATACATACTTCAAATTATCGGGCAAAGGTTTCAATTCTAACTCGGGGGCCTGCGAAATAAATGGCAAAAGCTTTTTATATGAAAGTACTAAATCAACAAAGACATTACCATGGGGAACAGTTTGCAAAGCTTGCAAAGCCAATGCTGATTCATGCATGTTTTGGGGAACACATATGTGCCTCTCCATCTCTTCTATCTCGGTAAAATCATAGCCATAGCTCAAAGCGACGCTTAATCTATCCTCATAATCAAAATAAAAAACGTGTTGCACACACTTATCAACTTGGTCATAGCATGTGATAGAATAAACATTGCTATAAGGATATTTCATTGCATCATGAAAATTAAATTCAATCTTTTCATCTCCTACTTCCATAGACAAAGTATCCTTACCATAATCAATCTATATATTGGCAGTTTTCAAGAATGGTCTCCCAAACAATATAGGAGTGTTGTTTGATGAATCACAAGAATCATGTTCCATATCAAGAATATAAAAGTCGCATAGAATGACCAAACTATCAATCTTGACTAGGACATCTTCTATCACACCAAGTGGGTAAACAAAACTACGATCCGCAAGTTGTATTACAATGCTAGTTTTATTCAAAGGCTCAAGACTAAGAGAATCATAAACATGTTTAGGCATAACACTAATGGATGCACCTAAATCGCACAAGGCCCTTTTGAAACTAGCATTACCAATAACACATGGGATAGTAAACGCACCTGGGTCTTTTTGCTTCGAAGGCATATTCTTTTAAACAACAGCAGATACAACTTCACCCATACTTACCATTTCATGACCTTTTAGTTTGAAAGCTCTCTTGATAGTACACAACTCCTTCAAGAATTTGGCATACTT
Organism: Populus x sibirica; assembly: GCA_019202695.1. Lineage (NCBI taxonomy): Eukaryota > Viridiplantae > Streptophyta > Magnoliopsida > Malpighiales > Salicaceae > Populus > Populus x sibirica. The sequence goes on from JAGMVL010000162.1 coordinate 92,352, forward strand.
GGGAATTTGCTTGAAAGCATCAAGCAAAAGAATGTTGAGTTCTACTTTCTTGAAAACCTCTAAAATCTCTTTTTCTTTGTCCTCTTTCTTTGACCTAGAAGAACTCACTGGAAAGGGTGGAATTGTTTTAAAACTGGAATTCATTAAGTGAGGACTTACCTTTAGAGTGTTGGTCGTGGTTTCAATTTGTAAAGGAGGAGGATGTTTCTTTTCTATATTCAATTCAGTTTCTATCTCCTCTTCTTCCTCCATCTCAATTTGTTTCGACCTTTGTTCTTCAAGTTCTTTCCCACTTCGCAGCATGATCGCACTAACATTCTCTTTTGGATTCAATGTTTGGGAGGGCAATTTTACATTTATTTGTGCTTCCAATTTCCCCACACTTGAAGCTACTTGCCCCATTTGCTTCTCCAAGTTCTAAATACTTGACCTTGTTTCATGTTGAAAAGACATGACATTTTGTTGCAAGGTCACAGTGTTAGAAGCCAAAGTTTTCATCATCTCACGAAGATCATCACTGGATGACGACCCCATAACATTGGAGTTTGTGAATGGAGGGGGTTGTCTAGCTTGATAATTCTGTTGGGGATGGAACTATCGTCCTTGATTGCCTTGTTGAGGCTAGCTCCTATAACGTAGGTTGGGATGATCTCTCCATCCAGGATTGTACGTCTGGGAAAAAGGATTGACATAGTGTTTTTGACAATTTCATGCGTCAGCCATGAATCTATTTTTCCTATCGATTTTATGCGTAGGTCGTTAATTCATTGACGCTGTTGATTTCATACGTCAGCTGTCACCCAGATTCCAATGGCGATAACATTGTCTATAGTGACTCTGTTTTTGCTGACGATTTCTGGTCATTAGTGACGCAGTTTTCACTGACGATTCCATGCGTCAACGATGACTATGTTTTCTCTATTCATTTCATGCGTCAATCGGGAATTACTTTTCGCTGTCGATTCCATTTGTCATCTGTTGCTCAATTTTCAATGATGATTTCTCGTTCTACAGTGACTTAGTTTTCATTGATGAATTATGGATCAACAGTGACATAGTGTTTTTGACGATTCTATGCGTGAGCCAAGACCCTATTTTTGCAATTGATTTGATGCGTCGGTCGTGAATTCACAGACGCTGTCGATTCCATACGTCAGCTTTCACTCAGTTTTCAGTGTCAATTCCATGCATCAATGATGACTCTGTTTTCGCTATTGATTTCTTTCATCAACCGTGAATTAGTATTCGCTGTCGATTCTATACATCATTCATTGCTCAATTCTCAATGATGATTTCTCGTTCTAAAGTGACTCGGTTTTCGCTGATGATTTCTGGATCAGTAGTGACATAGTGTTTTGGACGATTCCATGCGTCAGCCATGAATCTATTTTTGCTATTGATTCCATGCGTCGGTCTTGAATTCATTGACGCTGTTCGATTCCATACGTCAGCTATCACTCAGATTTTAGTGCCGATTTCAATGTCTAAAGTGACTCTGTTTTTGCTGACGATTCTGGTCAGTAGAGACGTAGTTTTCAATAACGAATCCATGCGTCAACGATGACTCTATTTTCTCTATTGATTGCATGTGTCAACCGTGAATTAGTTTTCGCTATCCATTCCATGTGTCATGCATCGCTCAATTTTCAATGATGATTTCTAGTTCTGAAGTGACTTAGTTTTCGCTGACGATTTCTGGATCAGAAGTGACATAGTGTTTTGGACGATTCCATACGTTAGCCATGACTCTATTTTTGCTATCGATTTCATGTGTCGGTCGTGAATTCATCGACGATGTCAATTCCATGCGTCCGCTGTTACTCATATTTTAGTGGCGATTTCAATGTCTACAATGACTCTATTTTTGCTGAGGATTTCTGGTTAGTAATGAAGCTGTTTTCACAAACGATTCCATGCGTGAACGATGACTCAGTTTTCTCTAATGATTTCATGCATCAACCGTGAATTAGTTTTCGCAGTCGATTCCATGCGTCATGCGTCGCTCAATTTTGAATGATTATTTCTCGTTCTAACTAGACTTAGTTTTCACTGACGATTTTTGGATCAGTAGTGACATAGTGTTTTGGACGATTCCATGCGTCAGCCTTGAATCTATTTTTGCTATCGATTTTATGCGTCGGTCTTGAATTCATTGAAGGTGTCCAATTCCATATGTCATTGTCACTCGATTTCGTGCGATTTCAATGTCTAAAGTGACTCGTTTTTCTCTATTGATTGCATGCGTCAACCGTGAATTAGTTTTCGTGATCGATTCCATGCGTCATCCGTCGCTCAATTTTCAATCATGATTTCTCTTTCTAACTGGACTTAGGTTTCACTGACGATTTCTGGATCAATAGTGACATAGTGTTTTGGACGATTCCATGCGTCAGCCATGAATCTATTTTTGCTATCGATTTTATGCGTCGGTCTTGAATTCATTGAAGTTGTCCGATTCCATATGTCAACTGTCACTCAGATTTCAATGCCGATTTCAATGTCTAAAGTGACTCTGTTTTCTCTATTGATTGCATGCGTCAATCGTGAATTAGTTTTCACGGATCGATTCCATGCGTCATGCGTCGCTCAATTTTCAATGATTATTTCTCGTTCTAACTGGACTTAGGTTTCACTGACGATTTCTGGATCAGTAGTGACATAGTGTTTTGGACGATTCCATGCTTGCTATCGATTTTATGCGTCGGTCTTGAATTCATTGAAGTTGTCTGATTCCATATGTCAGTTGTCACTCAGATTTCAGTGCCGATTTCAATGTCTAAAGTGACTCTGTTTTCTCTATTGATTGCATGCGTCAACCGTGAATTAGTTTTCGCAGTCGATTCCATGCGTCATGCGTCGCTCAATTTTCAATGATTATTTCTCGTTCTAACTGGACTTAGGTTTCACTGACGATTTCTGGATCAGTAGTGACATAGTGTTTTGGACGATTCCATGCGTCAGCCATGAATCTATTTTTGCTATCGATTTTATGCGTCGGTCTTGAATTCATTGAAGTTGTCCGATTCCATATGTCAGTTGTCACTTACATTTCAGTGCCGATTTCAATGTCTGAAGTGACTATGTTTTCTCTATTGATTGCATGCGTCAACCGTGAATTAGTTTTCGCTGTCGATTCCATGAGTCATCTGTCGCTCAATTTTCAATCATGATTTCTCTTTCTAACTGGACTTAGGTTTCACTGACGATTTCTGGATCAATAGTGACATAGTGTTTTGGACGATTCCATGCGTCAGCCATGAATCTATTTTTGCTATCAATTTTATGCGTCGGTCTTGAATTCATTGAAGTTGTCCGATTCCATATGTCAACTGTCACTTAGATTTCAGTGCCGATTTCAATGTCTAAAGTGACTCTGTTTTCTCTATTGATTGCATGCGTCAACCGTGAATTAGTTTTCACAGTCGATTCCATGCGTCATGCGTCGCTCAATTTTCAATGATTATTTCTCGTTCTAACTGGACTTAGGTTTCACTGACGATTTCTGGATCAGTAGTGACATAGTGTTTTGGACGATTCCATGCGTCGACCATGAATCTATTTTTGCTATCGATTTTATGCGTCGGTCTTGAATTCATTGAAGTTGTCCGATTCCATATGTCGATTGTCACTCGATTTCGGGTGCCTATTTCAATGTCTAAAGTGACTCTGTTTTCTCTATTGATTGCATGCGTCAACCGTGAATTAGTTTTCGTGATCGATTCCATGCGTCATGCGTCGCTCAATTTTCAATGATTATTTCTCGTTCTAACTGGACTTAGGTTTCACCGATGATTTCTGGATCAGTAGTGACATAGTGTTTTGGACGATTCCATGCGTCAGCCATGAATCTATTTTTGCTATTGATTTTATGAGTCGGTCTTGAATTCATTGAAGTTGTCCGATTCCATATGTCAGCTGTCACTCAGATTTCAGTGCCGATTTCAATGTCTACAAGTGACTCTGTTTTCTCTATTGATTGCATGCGTCAATCGTGAATTAGTTTTCGCTGTTGATTCCATGAGTCATCCGTCGCTCAATTTTCAATCATGATTTCTCTTTCTGAAGTGACTTAGTTTTCACTAACAATTTTACGGATCAGCAATGACATAGTGTTTTGGACGATTCCATGCGTCAGCCATGAATCTATTTTTGCTATCGATTTTATGCATCTGTCCTGAATTCATTGACACTGTTGATTCCATACGTCAGCTTTCACTTAGTTTTGAGTGATGATTTCAAGGTCTATAGTCAATCTGTTTTCGCTAACGATTTCAGGTCAGTAGTGACGCAGTGTTCACGGACGATTCCATGCGTCACCGATGACTCTGTTTCCTCTATTGATTGCATGTGTCAACCGTGAATTAGTTTTCGCAGTCGATTCCATGCGTCATCCATCACTCAATTTTCAATGAAGATTTCTCGTTCCAAAGTGACTCAGCTTTCGCTGATGATTTTTAGATCAACAGTGACATAGTGTGTTTGACAATTCTATGAGTGAGCCATGAACTATTTTTGCTATGGTTTTTATTCGTCGGTCATGAATTCATTGACGCTGTCAATTCCATACGTCAGCTGTCACTCAATTTCAGTGGCGATTTGAATGTCTACAATGAATCTGTTTTTGGTGACGATTTCTGGTCAGTTGTGAAGTAGTTTTCAATGACGGTTCCGTGCGTGAACGATGACTCAGTTTTCTCTATTGATTTCATGCGTCAACCGTAAATTAGTTTTCACAGTCAATTCCATACATCATGCGTCGCTCAATTTTCAATTATTATTTATCGTTCTAACTGGACTTAGTTTTCACTGATGATTTCTGGATCAGCAGTGACATAGTGTTTTGGACGATTCCATGCGTCAGCCATAAATCTATTTTTGCCATCGATTTTATACGTCAGTCTTGAATTCATTGAAGCTGTCCGATTCTATATATCAGCTGTCACTCAGATTTCAGTACTGATTTCAATGTTTAAAGTGACTCTGAATTAGTTTTCATTGTCGATTACATACATCATTCGTCGCTCAATTTTCAATGACGATTTCTCGTTCTAAAATGACTTAGTTTTCGTCGATTTCTGGATCAGCAGTGACATAGTGTTTTTGACGATTCCATGTGTCAGCCATGAATATATTTTTGCTATCAATTTTATGCGTCGATCGTGAATTCATCGACGCTGTCGATTCCATGCGTCCGCTGTCACTCATATTTCAGTGGCGATTTCAATGTCTACAATGACTCTGTTTTTGCTGATGAGTTTTGGTCAGTAATGAAGCTGTTTTCACAAACGGTTCCGTACGTGAACGATGACTCAGTTTTCTCTATTGATTTCATGCGTCAACCGTGAATTAGTTTTCGTAGTTGATTCCATGCGTCATGCGTCACTGAATTTTCAATGATTATTTCTCGTTCTAACTGGACTTAGCTTTCAATGACGATTTCTGGATTAGCAGTGACATAGTGTTTTGGACGATTCTATACGTCAGCCATGAATCTATTTTTACAATCGATTTTATGCGTCGGTCTTGAATTCATTGAAACTGTCTGATTCCATACATCAGCTGTCACTCAGATTTTAGTGTTGATTTCAATGTCTATAGTGATTCTGTTTTCTCTATTGATTGCATATGTCAACCGTGAATTAGTTTTCGCTGTCGATTCCATGAGTCATCTGTCGCTCAATTTTCAATGATGATTTCTCGTTCTGAAGTGACTTAGTTTTCACTGACGATTTCTGGATCAGTAGTGATATATTGTTTTGGACGATTCCATGCGTTAGCCATGAATCTATTTTTGCTATCGATTTTATGCGTCTGTCCTGAATTCATTAACATTGTCGATTCCATACGTCAGCTTTCACTTAGTTTTCAGTGACGATTTCAAGGTCTACAGTCATTGTTTTACGACGATTTCGAGTCGAGAGTGACGCAGTGTTCACTAACGATTCCAAGAGTCCACGATGACTCTTTTTTCTCTATTGATTTCATGCGTCAACCGTGAATTAATTTTTGCTGTCAATTCCAAGCGTCATCCGTCGCCCAAATTTCAATGACGATTTCTCGTTCTACACTGACTCAGTTTTCTCTGACGATTTATAAATCAGCAGTGACAGTGTTTTCAACGATTCCATGCGTGAGCCATGACCCTATTTTTCTATTGATTTGATGTGTCGGTCGTGAATTCACGGACGCTATTGATTCCATACGTCAGCTGTCACTTAGTTTTTAGTGCCGATTTCAAGGTCTATAGTCACTCTGTTTTCGCTGACGATTTCAGGTCAGTAGGGACGCAGTTGTCACTAACGATTCCATGCGTCAACGATGACTCTATTTTCTCTATTGATTACATGCGTCAACCATGAATTAGTATTCGCTGTCGATTCCATCCGTCACTTTGTGACTTAGATTTCAGTGATGATTTCAAGGTCTACTGTTGCGATGTCGCGATCGCACAAATTAATTACCCTAGCTTCAAATACAACACACAAGATAGTATAGAGCAAGGGGTCGATCCCATGAGGAAGATTTAAATCAGATTTTTATGCTAGATGATATGCAATTTGGGGGGGGTTTGGACATTATCTAGGCTAAAGCAAAAGAAAACAGAAAACTATCAAACGAAATTTAATAAAATCAGAAAATTATCAAGAGAACAAACCTTGGTTGCAAACACACATCCACCTACATAAATCGGAATCGATCATGGAAACGAAACATCAATTTATATTCTCGAATATTTATCTCTTCTTAACATTGGTTAGTTAACGGATCCGTCGTATAACTAACCCTAACCATCAAACAACCACGGTGTCCGCACTATTAATTTAATTCAATGACTGACCTTAAGAACTAGATAAGTTGATTAATCAAAAAAACATAACTCGTCCTAGTCTATGTTTGATTTGATTGAATGTTCTCCCTAAGATTAATAACATAGATCCGCCACAATTATTAAACTCGGTTGCTTCACAAGTTCATATACCACAACTCCGGTTTTGATATCAAACTTAGCAATAGATTGTCTACAATAATAACTTAGAGTCCGCTCTAGCAATTAAAATAAACAATCATAGAAAAAATAAGCATAGGAGAACAAACATATTCATCATATAAACAGAAAAGAAAAGGTAAAATAAATCTCACAGTTTTTGAAATCCGAAAGTTTCTGTGTCCTTGCAACCAAGAAAAAGTGTTTAGCCTTGCATGTTTGTTGAACAACTAATCAAAAAGAAGGAAGAATGCATAATTTCGAGTTTCTTAGAGGAGGGGGATGTTTTTCTCCTCTTGGCTAGCTGCCCCCCTTCTCTTCTCTCATTCTTTTTATATCCTAGGAAACCCTAGTCTCTATTTTACAAAATAGTCCTCCCTTAAGTAGACTATTTACATTTAAGTATTTTAATAACTATTTTTCTAAAAAAGGAGAAATAGCCTTGCATGAAATCTTCAAGCTTTGACTTAGAGGAGCTAAATTGCTGAAATAAAAACTTGGATATCGGTTTAGATGCTTTGGAACGTAATTTGGACTTGTTTCTTCACGAAACTTGTTTGCTGGCAGAATTCAGTTGTCATCTTTGAAAAATCATATCGCCCTCATATGAGATTGTTTTTAGCTTAAATTTGGAGCATTTATAGGATGTTGAGTCAGGAATCCAAAAAAATTTAGTTTGCATCAATTAGACTTTTGTAGCTCCAGATATTCAAGTCGGAATGCTGAAGGTCAACACTGGTAGATTGCGAGATTTGACTTTGAAAGCTGCAATTTCCATGCTGTTCCTTATTTTATTTTCTTGCCTTAGATGTCCAGAAAGTTATGGATGTTAACTTTTTAATGCCAGTGGAATCACTTCATTTCGACCTCTAGAGCTCACGCTCTGCACAAAACATCGACTGAAGGTCAAATCTGCCAATTATCTCCAATTTACTTATTTTTGCATCTTTCATCCAAAAGTGCCTTCAAAACATTAAACAAAGAATATGAAGGCATTTTATATATAAAACATAGGCAAAACACTAGTTAAATGTGGGTAAAACTATCGAATAATATGGTTGCATCAAATACCGCCACACTTAGCTCTTGCTCGTCCTCGAGAAAGGATAGGTAAAATCAAATTGAAGTTAAATTAAATAAAATCACTATGACTAATCTCCTAATCTCCCATCAATATCCAAGAATATATGCATTTTAAACAAGAACACAATTAAGAAGGATAAAGAGTATAAATTTTCATGAATTTATTTACATGCAAACTTCAAAACTCAATTAATCATCAGGATTTAAATGAAATCTATGCCATGCCAAAGTGATGGGTCCTCTCATTGATATACACTCCAACACGCACGTGTTTAAGACTTATGTGTTTAAATCTCTCAAATTCAATCAATGAATATGTTCTACCATAAGATTGCTCTTCAATCTCATCTCCATTACTAACATATTGCAAACAATGCATGAATCAAAAGGTCTTATTTTCTTGTTGTAATGGGGCTAAGGTTAAGGTGAGGTAAAAGAGAGTAAAAGAAAAGGTTCAAACCAAAGAAAGTAGAGCATTCTGAAAAATAATATTTCAAACAAGATATTCCATCAAAGCACATAAATTTTCCATCTTTAATCACCAATGCTTAACTTCTTTTGATTTCAAGCTTTTTCAACATAAAATCTTAAGAACATAAAGGAACACTTTTTTTTTGTTTTTGTTTTTGTTTTTTTTCTTTCTTTTTGTTTTTTTTTTCTTTCTTTCTTTCTTTTTTGCCTTTGGCAACTTTGCCCATCTTTTCATCAAGCATCACTTCTTCTTTCTTTTCACTTAATTTCCAACCATAATTCCATGAGATATCGTAAGTATATGCTGTACTAATCCTTGGCCAATGGAAAACAAAAACATATAAAAAGTTAAGGCTTATACATGGATAAAGCAAAGAAAAGATAAACAAGCTCAAAAGGGGCTCACTAAGGATAATATGCTTTAGGTTGGCTTTTTGGCTCAAGTGGTTAAAATTCCTAATGCTCTTCATGTATATATGTAATATGAATGTAATCTCAACAAGATATGAAGCAAGTTCTAAAGATACATATCATTGAAAGAAGGCACAATAAAAGAATATAATGTTGAAGGCTCAAATGCTTGCATTGGTATAACACTATAAAGTCAATATGGCATATTCTCAAAGTCATTCCCTAAACCAATTAAACCTTAAAACTTGCATGCACACTCCTTCATTTGATTTATATCTTCATCTATCTCAACTAATTCTCATACATAATACTCATAAATAAAAGATAAGGGAAAAAGAAAGCAAATCTATTTTTTTTTCTTTGTATCTTTGGGTTGCCTCCCAGTAAGCGCTTTTGTTTTATGTCATTGGCTCGACATGTTGCATGCTCATTCTTCATAGATTGGTTCACCTAACTCCGTAGAAGCGGTGAGTTCTGCTGTCCAACCTTCATAGAAAGGTTTCAAGCGATGCCCATTGACCTTGAGTACTTTATTGGTTTCTAAACTTGTAATTTCAACTGCACAATAAGGAAAAACATTAGAAACAACAAAGGGTCCAATCCAACGAGAGCGTAACTTTCTAGGAAAAAGTTTCAAACGCGAATGATAAAGAAGGACTTTGTCTCCAACATTAAACTCTTTTCTTGTAATCATTCGGTCATGGAGACTCTTAGTCTTTTCTTTGTAAATCCTTGCATTCTCGTAAGCATCATTTCGAATCTCTTCCAACTCTTGCAATTGCAACTTTCTTGCAATCCCAAGACAGCATCATAATCCATGTTACATTTTTTAATGGCCCAAAAAGCTTTGTGTTCAAGCTCCACCGGTAGATGACATGCTTTTCCATAAATCATCCTATAAGGTGACATTCCTATAGGTGATTTGTAAGCAGTCCAACATGCCCAAAGTGCATCACCAAGTCGTAGACTCCAATCTCCCCGGTTAGGTTGCACTGTGTTCTCCAAAACAGACTTGATTTCTCGATTTGAAATTTCAGCTTGGCCATTCGTTTGAGGATGGTATGCTGTGAAAGTCCGATGAGTCACATGATATTTGCGTAACAATGCTTCCATTGAACGATTGCAAAAATGAGTGCCACGATCACTACCGATAGCTTTAGGGATTCCAAACCTGTCAAATATATGAGTCCCGACAAAATCTAAAACAACCTTAGCATCGTTAGTTCGTGTGGCTTTCGCCTCAATCCACTTGGACACATAATCAACAGCAAGAAGAATATAAAGATTGTCAAAAGAAGAAGGAAATGGACCCATAAAATCAATACCCCAAACATAAAAAATTTCACTTACAAGAATATTCGTTACAGGCATTTGATTCTTATGATTGATATTACCTGTTCTTTGGCATTTCTCACATGATTTGCGAAGTGATATGCATCTTTAAAAATAGAAGGCCAATAGAAACCACTTTCAAGTACCTTATGGGCTGTTCTTTTTGCTCCAAAATGCCCACCACAAGAATGAGAATGACAAAAAATGAGAATGGAATGAAATTCATCCTGTGATACACATCTCCTTACTACTTGATCCACACAAAATTTCCACAAGTAAGGAGTATCCCAAAAATAATATTTAGCATCAGCTCATAACTTGTCCTTTTGGGATGTAGACAAACCTGAAGGGAATTCTTTGGTGACTAAATAGTTCACCAAATCAGCATACCATGGTCTTGTAGAGGAATGTAGCACATACAACTGTTCATCGGGGAATGTTTCTCTTATTGTTTTGGTTTGTATATCCTCGGTCCTTAGTCGGCTCAAGTGATCAGCCACATGGTTTTCGGCACCTTTTTTGTCTTTGATCTCAAGATCAAATTCATATAAAAGCAAGATCCACCTAATCAATCTTGGTTTGGACTCCTTTTTCTTCAAAAGATACCTTAAAGCTGCATGATCGGTAAAAACAATGACTTTTGTACCAAGTAGATATGACCTCGAATTCTTCAAGAGCAAACACCACTCGCAAAAAGTTCCTTTTCGGTTGTATGGTAATTGCATTGTGCTCCGTCCAACATGCGGGAAGCATAGGCGATAACATGCAAAATCTTCCCTATTCTTTGCCCAAGGACAGCCCCTACCGCATAGTCACTTGCATCACACATTATATCAAAAGGCTCATCCCAATTTGGTGGTTGGATGATAGGGGCAGATGTGACACGCCTCTTAAGCTCATCATGGGCATCTTTACATGTTTGATCAAACATAAAATCCACTTCTTTAGCTAATAGTTTGCACAAGGGTCTTTGTAATCTTCGAGAAATCTTTGATAAAGCGTCGATAAAAACCTCGCATGACCTAGAAAAGAATGAATTTCCCTCACGCATGAAGGGTAAGGCAATGATGAAATAATGTCTATTTTAGCTTTATCAACCTCTAATCCACGTGAAGACACAACATGCCCAAGAACTATTCCTTGTTCTACCATAAAATAACACTTTTCATAGTTCAAGACAAGGTTAGTGTCAATGCACCTTTTCAAGATCAAAGATAAATTTTCTAGAGACTTCTCAAAAGAATCACCATATACCATGAAATCATCCATGAAAACCTCAATTATTATTTCAACATAATTAGAAAAAATACTCATCATGCATCTTTGAAAAGTTGCGGGTGCATTACAGAGACCAAAGGGCATTCTTCTATATGCATATGTACCAAATGGACATGTAAATGTAGTCTTTTCTTGATCCTCAGGATTAATAACAATCTGATTGTATCCACTATATCGATCAAGAAAGCAATAAAAAAACTTACTTGCTAGGCGTTCAAGCATGTGATCTATGAATGGTAATGGAAAATGATCTTTACGTGTAGCAAGATTTAGCTTTCTGTAATCAACACACATTCTCCATCCACTCGAGATGCGAGTAGGAATGAGTTCATCATTTTTGTTTTTCACCAACGTGATTCCGGTCTTCTTGGGCACCACATGGATTGGCGCCACCCATTTTCAAAATTTCAGCTTTCACTACCTCCATCATAGGTGGGTTCAACCTCCTTTGCATTTCCCTTGTTGGTTTCGCATTGTCTTCCAATAGTATGTGATGCATACACATTGAAGGACTAATGCCCTTGATGTCGGCTAAAGTCCATCCAATGGCCGTCTTGTGATCACACAACAACTTCATAAGTTTTTTCTTTTGCGTACTTGTCAAACCTTTTGCGATGATAACAAAAAGTGTATTGTTGTCGCCAATGAATACATACTTCAAATTATCGGGCAAAGGTTTCAATTCTAGCTCGGGGGCCTGTAAAATAGATGGCAAAAGCTTTTTATGTGAATGTACTAAATCAATAAAGACATTACCATGGGGAACGGTTTGCAAAACTTGCAAAGCCAATGCTGATTTGTGCACGTTTTGGGGAACACCTATGTGCCTCTCCATCTCTTCTATCTCGGTAAAATCATAGCCATAGCTCAAAGCTACGCTTAATCCATCCTCACAATCAAAATAAAAAACCTGTTGCACACACTTATCAACTTGGTCATAACATGTGATAGAATAAACATTGCTATAAGGATATTTCATTGCATCATGAAAATTAAATTCAATCTTTTCATCTCCTACTTCCATAGACAAAGTATCCTTACCACAATCAATTTTTGTATTGGCATTTTTCAAGAATGGTCTCCCAAACAATATAGGAGTGTTGTTTGATGAATCACAAGAATCATGTTCCATATCAAGAATATAAAAGTCGCATGGAATGACCAAACTATCAATCTTGACTAGGACATCTTCTATCACACCAAGTGGGTAAACAAAACTACGATCCGCAAGTTGTATTACAATGCTAGTTTTATTCAAAGGCTCAAGACTAAGAGAATCATAAACATGTTTAGGCATAACACTAATGGATGCACCTAAATCGTATAAGGCCCTTTTGAAACTAGCATTACCAATAACACATGGGATAGTAAACGCACCTAGGTCTTTTTGCTTTAAAGGCATATTCTTTTGAACAATAGCAGATACAACTTCACCCATACTTACCATTTCATGACCTTTTAGTTTGAAAGCTCTCTTAGTAGTACACAACTCCTTCAAGAATTTGGCACACTTGGGAATTTGCTTAATAGCATCAAGCAAAGGAATGTTGAGTTCTACTTTCTTGAAAACCTTTAAAATCTCTTTTTCTTTGTCCTCTTTCTTTGACCTAGAAGAACTCACAGGAAAGGGTGGAATTGTTTTAAAACTGGAATTCATTGAGTGAGGAGTTACCTTTGGAGTGCTTGGTCGATGTTTCAGTTTGTAGAGGAGGAGGATGTTTCTTCTTTGTACTCAATTCGGTTTCTATCTCTTCTTCTTCCTCCATCTCAATTTGTTTCGACCTTTTCTCTTCAAGTTCTTTCCCACTTCGCAACATGATCACACTAACATTCTCTATTGGATTCAATGCTTGGGAGGGCAATTTTCCATTCATTTGTGCTTCCAATTTCCCCACACTTGAAGCTACTTGCCCCATTTGCTTCTCCAAGTTGTGAATACTTGACCTTGTTTCTGTTGAAAAGACATGATATTTTGTTTCAAGGTCACGGTGTTAGAAGCCAAAGTTTTCATCATCTCACGAAGATCATCACTGGATGACGACCCCATAACATTGGAGTTTGTGAATGGAGGGGGTTGTCTTGCTTGATAATTTGTTGGGGCTGAAATCCATGGGGATGGAACCTGTCGGCCTTGATTGCCTTGTTGAGGTGGGTTCCCATAACATAAGTTTGGATGATCTCTCCATCCGAGATTGTACGTGTTGGAAAAGGGATCATATTTACGCTGGGACTGTCCGTTGAATCCTCCATCAACTGCATGAACCTGTTCAATGTAATCTTCTTGCATTGTTGGGCACATATATGAGGTATGTCCTTGTAAGGAACATATGCTACACACTTTCACCTGCTGTACATTTCCACAAGCCAAAGAACGCACAAGAGAAGTAAGATCATTAACTTTATTTTCAAGGTTAGAAATACTTACCTCATTTACTCGTTTGTTTGCAAAGTCTCCACGATTGCCAAATTGTTTCGAGTTGGCTGCCATGTTTGAGATCAATTGGCGTGCAGCCTCGGGTGTCTTATCTACCAATGCCCCTCCACTTGCGGCATTAATGATACTACGGTCGGTAGGCATCAATCCTTCATAGAAATATTGAATGGGCAAGTGATCGGGTATTTGATGACGAGGGCATTGAATGCACGGTTGCTCAAATCTTTCCCAATATTCGAGAAAGTGTCTCTCCATGAGATTGTCGAATCCCACATATTTCTTTCCTTATGTTGGCAACTCGAGATCTTTGGGAAATACTTCTCAAGGAAAATCTTCTTCATGGCATTCCACGTTCCAATGGAACCTGGGAGAATAGAGAAAAACCATGCTTTTGCCCCTTTTAAAGAGAAAGGGAAAGCTTTCAACTTAACTTGTTCTTCGTCAACTCCATTCGGTTTCATGCCAACACAAACCATATGGAACTCCTTGAGATGAGTATGAGGATCTTCACCTGCAAGACCACTGAATGTTGGTAGTAAATGTATAAAACCAGATTTGAGCTCAAAGTTTATATTATTGTCGATGTTTATACACAATGGCTGATTTTCCATGTTAGGAGCAGCAAGCTCCTTGAGTGTTTGTTGTCGTGCAACAGCCATGGTGTTGAGACGAGCTTCCTTTCGTAACATGCGTAAAGTTTTTTCTATTTCAAGATCCAATTGAACTTGACTTTGGTTAGTAGAATGGGTTACTGGCATAAATCATCAAGAAAACTCAAAAGAAACCAACCACACAAGAGATCGAAAACAATGCAAATTGTACGAAAATCCTACGGTAGAAAACTAAAACTGCCTAAAAACCCTAGAAAAGAGCGGAATTTGGCCTCGATAGGGTGGGGCTAGTGGTACACCACTAGTCCTGTTCCGAACGTCATTTCCCTTCAGAAAAAAAGGCCGAAACCTAATTCCACCAAAAATTCTGTTTTGAACAGTACCGCTGCTGCAAGTGAACAGTACCGCCGCAAGCAAAAATTCTGTCTCTCCTTTTTTTTCAGAAATATAAATAACAATCACAGCAACTAAAAATAACAGTACAAGCACAAGAATCAACTAAAATTACTTCCCCGGCAACGGCGCCAAAATTTGTTGCGATGTCGCGGTCGCACAAATTAATTACCCTAGCTTCAAATACAACACACAAGATAGTATAGAGCAAGCAAGGGGTCGATCCCACGAGGAAGATTCAAGTCAGATTTTTATGCTAGATGATATGCAATTTGGGAGGGTTTGGATGTTATCTAGGCTAAAGCAAAAGAAAATTGAAAACTATCAAACGAAATTTAATAAAATCAGAAAATTATCAAGAGAACAAACCTTGGTTGCAAGCAGACATCCACCTATAGAAATTAGAACTGATCATGGAAACAAAACATCAATTTATATTCGAATATTTATCTCTTCTTAACATTGGTTAGTTAACGGATCCGTATAACTAACCCTAACCATAAAACAACCACAATGTCCGCACTAGTAATTTAATTCAATGGCGGCCTTAAGAACTAGATAAGTTGATTAATCAAGAAAACATAACTGTCCATGAGTCTATGTTTGATTTGATTGAATGTTCTCCCTAAGATTAATAATGTAGATTCGCCACAATTATTAAACTCAGTTGCTTTACAAGTTCATATAAACAAAAAAGAAAAGGTAAAATAAATCTCACAGTTCTTGAAATCCGAAGGTTTCCGTGTCCTTGCAACCAAGAAAAAGCGTTTAGCCTTGCATGTTTGTTGAACAACTAATCAAAAAGAAGGAAGAATGCATAATTTCGAGTTTCTTAGAGGAGAGGGGCGTTTTTCTCCTCTTGGCTGGCTGCCCCCCTTCTCTTCTCTCATTATTTTTATATCTTAGGAAACCCTAGTCTCTATTTTACAAAATAGTCCTCCCTTAAGTAGACTATTTACATTTAAGTACTTTAACAACTATTTTCCTAAAAAGGAGAAATAGCCTTGCATGAAATCTTCAAGCTTTGACTTAGAGGAGCTAAATTTCTGAAATAAAAACTTGGATATCGGTTTAGATGCTTCGGAACGTAATTTGGACTCGTTTCTTCACGAAATTTGTTTGGTAGCAGAATTCAGTTGTCATCTTTGAAAACTCATATCTCCCTCATATGACATTTTTTTTTGCTGCAATTTGGAGCGTTTATAGGATGTTGAGTCAGGAATCCAAAACAATTGAGTTTGCATCAATTGGACTTCTGTACCTCCAGATATTCAAGTCGGAATGGCTGAAGGTCAACACTAGCAGATTGCAAGATTTGACTTTGAAAGCTGCGATTTCCATGCTTTTCCTTATTTTATTTTCTTGCCTTAGATGTCCAGAAAGGTATGGATGTTAGCTTTTTAATGCCACTAGAATCACTTCATTTCAACCTCTAGAGCTCACGCTTTGCACAAAACATCGACTGAAGGTCAAATATGCCAATTATCTCCAATTTACTCATTTTTGCATCTTTCATCCAAAAGTGCCTTCAAAACATTAAACAAAGAATATGAAGGCATTTTATATATAAAACATAGGCAAAACACTAGTTAAATGTGGGTGAAACTATCGAATAATATGGTTGCATCATCTACAACGACTCAGTTTTCGTTGACGATTCCATGCGTGAACGATGACTCTGTTTTCTTTATTGATTTCATGCGTCAACCGTGAATTAGTTTTCATTATCGATTCCATACGTCCTCTGTCCCTTAATTTTCAATGATGATTTCTCATTCTAGAGTGATAGTTTTCGCTGACGATTTATGGATCAGCAGTGACATAGTGTTTTTGAAGATTCCATGCATGAGCCATGACTCTATTTTTGCTATCGATTTGATGTGTTGGTCGTGAATCATTGATGTTGTCGATTCCATACGTCAGCTGTCACTCATTTTTCAGTGGAGATTTCAATATCTATAGTGACTCTATTTTTGCTGACGATTTGTGGTCAGTAGTGACGCAGTTTTCACTGACGATTCCATGCGTCAACGATGACTCTGTTTTCTCTATTCATTTCAAGCGTCAACCGTGAATTAGTTTTCGCTGTCGATTCCATGCATCATCCGTCGCTCAATATTCAATGATGATTTCTCGTTCTATAGTGACTCATTTTTATCTGATGATTTTTGGATCAGTAGTGACATAGTGTTTTCGACGATTCCATGCGTGAGCCATGACTCTATTATTGCAATTGATTTTATGTGTCGGTCATGAATTCATTGACGCTGTCGATTCCATACATCAGCTTTCACTTAGTTTTTAGTGACGATATAAAGGTCTGCATTGACTATGTTTTCGCTGATGATTTCTTGTCAATAGTGACGCAGTTTTCACTGACTATTCCAAGAGTCCACGATGACTCTGTTTTCTCTATTCATTTCATGCGTCAATTGTTAATTAGTTTTCGCTGTTGATTCCATCCGTCATCCGTTGCTCAATTTTCAATGATGATTTCTTGTTCTACAGTGACTTAGTTTTCACTGACGATTTCTTGATCAGCAGTGAGATAGTGTTTTTGACGATTCCATGCGTCACCCATGAATCTATTTTTGATATCGATTTTATGTATCACTCGTGAATTCCTTGATGCTGTTGATTCCATACGTCAGTTGTCACTCAGATTTCAGTGTTGATTTTAAGGTCTACAGTGACTCTGTTTTTGCTGACGATTTCTAGTCAGTATTGACGCAGTTTTCACTAACGATTCCATGGGTCATCCGTCTCTCAATTTTCAATGATGATTTCTAGTTCTATGTTGATTCATTTTTCGCTGACGATTTATGGATCAGCAGTGACATAGTGTTTTTGATGATTCCATGCGTGAGCCATGACTCTATTTTTTCTATTGATTTGATGTGTCGGTCGTGAATTCATTGACGTTGTCGATTCCATACGTTCTTTTGTCACTCAGTTTTCAGTGACGATATAGAGGTCTACACTGACTCTGTTTTAGATGACGATTTCTTGTCAGTAGTGACGCATTTTCACTGATGGATTGCATGGGTCAACCGTGAATTAGTTTTCGGTGTCGATTCCATGCGTCATCTATCGCTCAATTTTCAATGATGATTTCTTGTTCTAAAGTGACTTAGTTTTCGCTGACGATTTCTGGATCAGGAGTGACATAGTGTTTTTGACGATTCCATGCATCAACAATGAATCTATTTTTGCTATCGATTTTATACGTCGGTCGTGAATTCATTGACGTTGTCGATTCCATGCGTCCGCTGTTACTCATATTTCAGTGGCGATTTCAATGTCTACACTAACTCTGTTTTTGCTGACGATTTCTGGTTAGTAGGGATGCAATATTCACTAACGATTCCATACGTCAACAATGAATCTGTTTTCTCTATTTATTTCATGTGTCAACCGTGAATTAGATTTCGCTGTCGATTCCATGCGTCATCCAACACTCAATTTTTCAATGATGATTTCTCGTTCTACTGTGACTCAGTTTTCGATGAACATTTATGGATCAGCAGTGACATAGTGTTTTCGACGATTCCATGCATGAGCCATGACTCTATTTTTGCAATCGATTTGATGTGTCGGTCTTGAATTCATTAACGTTGTTGATTCCATACGTCAGCTTTCACTTAGTATTTAGTGATGATATAAAGGTCTACACTGACAATGTTTTCGTTGTGATTTCTTGTTAGGAGTGACAGTTTTCACTAACTATTCCAAGAGTCCACGATGACTCTTTTTTCTCTATTGATTTCATGCGTCAACTGTGAATTAGCTTTCGCTGTCGATTACTTACATCATTCGTCGCTCAATTTTCAATGACGATTTCTCATTCTAAAGTGACTTAATTTTCGCGATGATTTCTGGATCAGCAGTGACATAATGTTTTTGACGATTCCATGTGTCAGCCATGAATCTATTTTTGCTATCGATTTTATACATCGGTCGTGAATTCATTGATGCTGTTGATTCCATACGTCAGCTGTCACTCATATTTCAGTGGCGATTTCAATATCTACGATGACTCTGTTTTTGCTGACGATTTCTGGTCACTAGCGACGTAGTTTTCACTAACGATTCCATGCGTCAATGATGATTCTGTTTTCTCTATTGATTTCATCCATCAATCGTGAATTAGTATTCGCTGTCGATTCCATCCATCTGTCATGACTCAGATTTCAGTGATGATTTCAAGGTCTATAGCGACTCGGTTTATTGATGATTTCTGGATTAGCTGTGACATAGTGTTTTTGACGATTCCATGCATCAGCTATGAATCTATTTTTGCTATAAATTTTATGTGTCGGTCGTGAATTCATTGACGCTTTCGATTTCATACGTCATCTGTCACTCAGATTTCACTAGCAATTTGAATGTCTACAACAACTCGTTTTTGCTGATGATTTCTTATCAGTTGAGATGTAGTTTTCAGTGACGATTTCATGCGTCAGCGATGACTCTGTTTTCTTTATTCATTTCATGCGTCAACCGTAAATTAGTATTCGCTGTCGATTCCATCCATCAGAGGTGATTCGGATTTCAGTGACGATTTCAAGGTCTACACCAACTCAGTTCTCGATGGCGATTTCTGGATCGCGGTAACATAGTGTTTTTGATGATTCCATGCGTCAGCCATGAATCTATTTTATACGTCGGTCGTGAATTTGTTGATCGTGAATTCATTGACGCTGTCGATTCCATATGTCAGTTGTCACTCATATTTCAGTGGCGATTTCAATGTCTATAGTGACTGTTTGGGCTGACGATTTCTGGTCAGTAGTGACGAAGTTTTCACTAACAATTCCATGCGTCAATGGTGACTCTATTTTCTCTATTGATTTCATGCGTCAACCGTGAATTAGTTTTCGTGTCGATTCAATCCATCATTAGTCGCTCATTTTTCAATGACGATTTCCCGTTCTAAAATGACTTCGTTTTAGATGACGATTTCTGGATCAACAGTGACATAGTGTCTTTCACGATTCCATGTGTCAGCCATGAATCTATTTTGGCTATCGATTTTATGTGTCGGTCGTGAATTCAGTGACGCTGTCGATTTCATACGTCAGCTGAGACTCACATTTCAGTGGTGATTTCAATGTCTAAAGCGACTCTGTTTTTGCTGATTATTTTTGGTCACTAGCGACGTAGTTTTCACTGACGATTCCATGCGTCAATGATGACTCTGTTTTCTCTATTGATTTCATGCGCAATCGTGAATTAGTATTCGCTATCGATTCCATCCGTCAGCCGTGACTCATATTTCTGTGACGATTTCAAGGTCGACAACAACTCAGCTCTCGCTGGCGATTTTTGGATCAGCAGTGACATAGTGTTTTTGACGATTCCATGCGTCAGCAATGAATCTATTTTTCCTGTCAATTTTATGCGTCGATCGTGAATTCATTGACGCTGTCGATTCCATATGTCATTTGTCACTCAGATTTCAATGGCGATTTCAATGTCTATTGTGACTGTTTTCTCTATTCATTTCATGCGTCAACCGTGAATTAGTTTTCGCTGTCAATTCCATGCGTCATCCGTCGCTCAATTTTTAATGATGATTTCTCGTTCTACAGTGACTCAATCTTCGCTGATGATTTATGGATCAGCAGTGACATCGTGTTTTCGACAATTCCATGCGTGAGCCATGACCCTATTTTTGCAATCTATTTTATGCGTCGGTCATGAATTCATAGACGCTGTCGATTCCATACGTCAGCTATCACTTAGTTTTCAGTGACGATTTCAAGGTCTGCAAGCACTCTGTTTTTGCTGACGACTTCAGGTCAGTAGTGACGCAGTTTGTCACTGATGATTCCATGCGTCAACGATTACTCTGTTTTCTCTATTGATTTCATTCATCACCCATGAATTAGTATTCGCTGTCGATTCTATACATCATTCATCGCTCAATTCTCAATGATGATTTCTCGTTCTAAACTGACTTAGTTTTCACTGGCGATTTCTAGATCAGCAGTGACATAGTGTTTTTGACGATTCCATGCGTCAACCATGACTCTATTTTTATTATCATTTTGATGCGTCGGTCGTGAATTCATTGACGATGTCGATTCCATACGATTGTTGTCACTCAGTTACTAGTGATAATATAAAAGTCTACACTGACTCTTTTTACGTTGACGATTTCTTGTAAGTAGTGACCCGGTTTCTCTAACGATTCCATGCGTCAATGATGACTCTATTTTGTCTGTTGATTTCATGCATTAACCGTGAATTAGTATTTGTTGTCAATTCCATCCGTCAGCCGTGACTCAGATTTCAATAACGATTTCAAGGTCTAAAGCGACTCAATTTTCGCTTATGATTTCCGGATCAGCAGTGATGATATAAAGGTCTAAACTGACTCTATTTTCGCTGATGATATCTTGTTAGTAATGACGCAGTTTTCACTGACTATTCCAAGAGTCCACGATGACTCTTTTTTCTCTATTGATTTCATGCGTCAACCGTGAATTAGTTTTCGATGTCAATTACATACATCATTCGTCGCTCAATTTTCATTAATGATTTCTCGTTCTAAAGTGACTTCGTTTTCGTTGACGATTTCTGGATTAGTAGTGACATAGTGTTTTTGACGATTCCATTAGTCAGCCATGAATCTATTTTTGTAATCGATTTTATTCATCGGTCGTGAATTCATTGACGCTGTCGATTCCGTACATCACCTTTCACTTAGTTTTGAGTGACGATATAAAGGTCTACACTGACTATGTTTTCGCTTACGATTTCTTGTCAGTAGTGATACAGTTTTCACTGACTATTCCAAGAGTCCACGTGACTCTTTTTTTCTTTATTGATTTCATGCGTCAACCGTGAATTAGTTTTTGCTATCGATTACATACATCATTCGTCGCTCAATTTTCAATGATGATTTCTCATTCTAAAGTGACTTTTTTTCCGCTAACGATTTCAGGATCAGAAGTGACATAGTATTTTTGACAATTCCATGCGTCAGCCATGAATATGTTTTTGCTATCTATTTTATGCGTTGGTTGTGAATTCATTGATGTTGTCGATTCCATACATCAGGTGTCACTCAGTTTTCAGTGACGATATAAAGGTCTACACTAACTATGTTTTCGCTGACAATTTCTTGTCAGTAGAGACACATTGTTCACTGACGATTCCATGCGTCAATGATGACTGATGCGAACCCTAGCGGAATTTAATGGTATTCGCGACCCCAAGATCAATCTAACCCAAGTTTGTTGAGATTTGAATGAGCTTATTGATTAGTACTTAAAAGTGCATTTTTATCAAAGTTTTATATCATCATTTGGCACTTGAAGTATCAATAACTCCTTAACTAAAGCATGTTTTATAATAACATATCTAATAATATAAGATACCTTTAATTTATGGTAAATGTTCATCTTAAATGCAGGCCTATCACATAAATGAAAGAATTGATTGATGAGTTGAAGTACTGAAATTGAAAGGACAAAGAGATGGCCAAACTTAGAAAAGAGATGTTGGTGCAGTCCAAACTGGAACACTGTTTGGTAATCGGGTCATATCTGGAGCTGCAGATCTCGGATTTAGGTCTACCTTATATGGATGGAAAGCTAAGACATAGGCCTACAACTTTCATGAGGAGTCCAAGATTTAAGAAGGCCGTTTTCAAGTCCAAATTGTAGCAACAACGAAGAAGTCTGAATCTGTCCTGCAGCCCGGACAATGTTCAGTGTTCAGCCCATATCTCGAGTTCTAGAAGTCTAAATGATCTCAAATGTTTACCCTGGAAAGATGAGACAATTGCCTAGAACTTTCATGATTGAAGTCTGTTCAAATTATGACGTTATCAATGACGTTTTTGGCAGACAAGAAGATAAGAATTGTCATCAAGTCAAGATGTGGCCACCCATTCATCAATTAGTCAACAAATCAATAGTTCTGAATTTTGGCTTATAAAAGTAGGCATTTGCCATGTATTTAGGCATCTTGGTGTTCATATCAAGATCATGCTCTTGCTTTCTCTCTTTGTATTGCTTATGCTTTGCTTTCATTAATATCATTAATATCAAGTTTATGCCTTTCACTTCCTTTCCTTTACTTAGTTAACTTTTATCTTACTTATGTTCTTATCTTGTTTATTTATGTTTCTTTCTTTCATTATGTCTAGCTAAGTTAATTATGTCAAGGTGAAAAGGTTACACTAATGGTGTAAGGATAAGTATAATATAAACTCAACATGGACTTTAATGTTGGATACTAACATGCTTTATATTTGTTATCTTATTCACTTTTAATACTTTGCTTGTTAAATGGTTAATCTAGATTTATGTTGTATAACACTTGGTACAACAAATACTTGGCACTTTCATAGCCCATACTTGTATGGTATAACCGACACCCGAGCTATGAAAGGAACTTGATTTGTTGTTAACATAAGTTATAATCATGAATGTCGACAACATTTACAAGTATTAGCATTATTCGAATAAGATAACTAATGTAATCATGTTAACAATTTATAATCCGATTGGAACCTCCTTTGTGTGTGGTTTCCAATTGAATAAAAAGAGTTTATACTATACTTGTTTGAAATACCATTAGTGGATCCTCTAACCTTGACATTTGTTGTTATCATTGTTTAATCCTTACGTTAATCTTCCATCTCAAAGTTCTCATCAACTTCTTCCTCTTCTTCTTCACTATTATTATTATTGTTGTTGTTGTATTATTGTTATCTATAATTTATACAATTAACCTCCCTGTGGTTCGACTCCCGGTCTTACGGGTTATTTATTACTTCGACACTCCCGCACTTGGGAGAAGACATCAATCTTTTGGTCGTGTCAAGTTTTTGGTGCCGTTGTGGGGAGGTAAATTCTTGTACAAATTATAGTATTTATTTTATTTTCTCTTTTCTCTTTTCTTGTATCTAACTTTGTTTCTTTTCTTTTGTTTCTCTTTCTTTTGTTTTCTTCTTCCTTTTATTCTCTTCTTACACGTGCATGAGAGTGTGGTCACGTACATTAAGTGGTAGACTTTGTAGGGTATCCTCATCATTTTCAGAAAATATGGCCGAAGAAGATAACCAATCGCTTCATAATAAGAATAATGAGAATAACCGAGTGAGAACACTTAGAGACCACATGAATCCCACAAGAACAAGTGCACCCTCATGCATAGTTTTTCCACCTGATGCATCTCATTTTATTTTAAGACAGGCATTATTCAACTTTTACCTTCGTTTCATGGATTAGATTTAGAAAATCCATACTTGCATTTAAGGGAATTTGAGGAGGTCTGCAACACGTATAATGACTCAAATTGTAGCATGAACACCATTAGGTTAAAGCTTTTTCCTTTTTCATTAAAAGATAAAGCTAAAACATGGCTACAAAATTTGAGACCAGGATCTATTCGTGCTTGGGATGAAATGCAACAACAATTTTTAAAGAAGTTTTTTCCATCTCATAGAACGAACTCTTTCAAAAGACAAATCATTACTTTCTCTCAAAAACCAGGAGAAACATTTTATCAATGTTGGGATAGGTATCGAGACTTGCTTAATACTTGCCCCCATCATGGTTTTGAAACATGGAGATTAGTTTCACATTTTTATGAAGGGTTAACTCCTAGAGATAGGCAAATGGTTGAATTGATGTGCAATGGAACTTTTGAAGATAAAGACCCTAATGAAGCAATGGAGTACTTAGATTTGCTAGCGAAAATGCACAAAATTGGGACACCACAGGTACTTATGAGGCACCAAGTAAAACTCAACCTTATACATCTAGCGGGGGTATGTACAACCTTAGGGAAGATCATGACCTCCAAGCCAAGTTTGCATCTTTAGCTAAAAAAGTCGAAGCACTAGAATTGAAAAAGAGTGGTCAATTAAAATCTGTTCAAGACATTGCATGTCAAATCATGTGAAACCAACGAACATTCAACCAATGACTGTCCAACCATGCCTTCTTTTAAAGAATGTCTCCATGAACAAGCCCATGCATTAAACAGTTTTCAAAGGCCCAACCATAACCCATATTCGCAAACATATAACCCTGGTTGGAGAAATCATCCAAATTTCAGTTGGAAGAGTGAGAACAATAATACACAAACTTCACGACCCACCGTTTCAAGCACACCATATTTTCCAAAATTCTCATGGATATGCACCTCCTTATGCTCCACCTCCTAGAAGAAATCTTGAGGAAACATTGCATGCATTCATGGAAAAGCAAGAGACGATCAACACTCAACTTGCTCAAAGCATGACAGATTTCAAAGATACTCTTGCAAAATTGACATCTGCTCTCAGTTTCCAAGAGAAAGGTATGTTTCCATCTCAACCACAACAAAATCCCAAGGGGCAATACAATGTGAATGCAAGTAGTTCGGGAAGCCAACATATGGATCACGTAAAATCGGTCATCACTCTTCGCAGTGGTAAGGTTATTGAAAAACCCAGTCTTGAACCTTGTGAGAATGACGATGAGTCAATCTCGAGGGTAAGGAAGGGGTTGAATCGATCATTGCAAAGAAAAGACCGATTCTCCACCAAGACTTCCATTTCCTCATGCCATGACGAAACAAAGGAAAGTCAATCATAACTCGAAATCTTTGAAACCTTCAAACAGGTAAGGATCAATATACCTTTGTTGGATGCTATTAAACGAGTTCCTTCTTATGCTAAATTTTTGAAAGATCTCGTGCACTTTGTAAAGAGAAAACCGAATGTCAAAAAGAAAGCCTTCTTAGCCGAACAAGTAAGTGCCATTCTTCGAACAATAATGCATTGAAATATAAAGACCCTGGTTGTCCTACAATTTCATGCTTTATTGGAGAACATAAAATTGAAAGAGCTTTACTTGATCTTGGAGCTAGTGTGAATTTACTTCCATATTCAGTTTTTCAAAGTCTCAATCTAGGTGAGTTAAAACCAACTTCGTAACTCTTTTACTTGCCGATAGATCCGTAAAAGTGCCTAGAGGAATAGTTGAAGATGTGTTAGTACAAGTTGATAAGTTCATTTATCCCGTGGATTTTATTGTCTTGGACACACAACCTTGTTGAAGCATGTAATTCATTTCCTGTTATTTTAGGACGTCCGTTTCTTGCAACTTCTAATGCATTGATTAATTGTAGGAATGGACTGATGAAGCTATCATTTGGGAACATGACATTGGAGATGAATATTTTCAACATTTGCAAGCAACCTGGAGATGATAATGATTTACAAGAAGTAGATTCTATTGAAGAATTAGTTTATGATCAACTTGAATCTACTTTGAGTAATACCGAGTTTGATGAATTTGAAGATTTGCAAATGACTTATTCTCGTGAAGAAATCACGGATGAAAAAGGCATTGAAAATATTGATGCGAATCTTTTGTCAAGAGTGACAACAGATTCGATATCTGACATCACACCAACCGATGATTACTTTCCTGAGAAATCCTTACTTTCTCTTTGTTCAATGCCTTGGTTTGCTAAAAATATCAATTTCCTTGCCTCGAGAGATTTGCCAACTCATTGGAGTACCGAAGACAAAGGTGAGTTTCGAACGAAGTGAAGAAATTTTATTGGGATGACCCTTACTTATTCGAATATTGTCCCGATCAAATATTTCGAAGATGCATTCCTGACAATGAGGTAAGTAATGTCATTAAATTTTGTCATTCTGAAGCATGTAGGAGTCATTTCTCATCAAAAAAGACCATTGCGAAAATCTTTCAAAATGGATTTTATTGGCCCACCATGTTCAAGGACACGCATGCATTCTGCAAAGCTTGTGAAAATTGTCAAAAGTCGGGATTTATTTCAAAACATAAGGAATCTTTAGATAATCTTCTATTGACTTTGGAGACATATCCCGGTGGAGATGTGCATTGTGCATTTCAAGACTTATGACCCTATTTCCATAAAGAACGTGATCGACTTAGTCTTGGGAATCGATCGTAAAAGACCCCGTTTGCAAGTTTTTAAGAAAACTGGATGGGAAGCCTATCCCCGACCCATAGAGGGCGTTTAAGCCGTTCTTGGACGTAAAACCAAGGGAAGATGTGAGCCACAATCAAAACTACGATTTGAGTCTGAGTCTGTAAAAATTTATGTCTTTCAGCTTTATTAATAGCATAATATTTTTTTGTTTTGTTATCTCTTATATTTGTTCAAGTGTGTTTCAGGATTGTCAATGTTCGTTGTTTCAGGTGATGTCTTCTATACTCTATCTTTCTAACTTATGACATTGAGGACAATGTCTCGTTTTGGTTGGGGGGAGAGGGTAGTAGTTGACATAAAAAAAAAAAAACTAACCAACTAATCGTTTTTGTTTTTAAAACCATTTGACAAAACTGTTATTACTAGGATGGCAAGAGTAAGGAGGAATTTTAGTGACTCTTGAGACGCATCTTAGTAAACATTTTCCAATGGTTATTTGCAATATTCATAACAAGGCCTATTAGAATACTTCTTGAAATATTCGGGTTTACAAACTCTTGCATTGTTATCACTTGGTTCTCGCTCATATACTCATTTAACAAGTATTCTTAAACCTTCATTTTCACACACACACTTTAACATATGATTGTGGGTTGCACATTGGATTATTACATGTTCTTTTGTTAAAGGTAACAACTAAGGGATAGGGATAGTCTATAATTTGCAAAAAAAAAAAAACAAAAAAAAAACAAAAAAAAAATAATGATAATAAAAACGTAGATAAGTTTGATTTCGTAGCCTCCCTAACCTAAGCAATTAAGCCCGAAGGGGTGTTTTAACACCTAATACCCTAAAGTCAACTGACTTGGGAGCTATTGGCCCAAAGCTTGTTACATGGGTTAAGGAGAAAAGCTTAAGGGAATCAAACATTGCACTATCTACGTATCAGTATCCGCAACCCGAGTTATTAAGCTCGTAGGGGTGTCTCAACACCTACGCCCTAAGATCAACTGGTCTGGGAGTCATTAGCCGAAAGCTCGTTACATGGGTTAAAGATGCATTGTGTTTTAAGTTATATGTATATATATTAAAAAAAAAGAGAAAAAAAAGATAATAATCCCAACCCAAGGAAGTTAACCTTAAACATTAGAACCAAATATTGTTTTCTTCCAATAAAAGCCCCATCATCTATGTTTTTGTACATTGAACACCTAATAAGGAAGGTTTATTAATATCTTGTTTAAGAGGTATTGAGCAGATATATAAATTTAATGAGAGTTTGTTTATCCGGATAGATTAATGGAAGTTGAATGATGAATGCCTTGCTTTGTGAAAGTTGCAAATTGTTTTCCTATTTTAACGCTTTGATTACTAGGGACTAGTAATAAGCTGGTTGGGGGGTGTGATTAGTACTTAAAAGTGCATTTTTATCAAGGTTTTATATTATCATTTGGCACTTGAAGTATCAATAACTCCTTAACTAAAGCATGTTTTATAATAACATATCTAATAATATAAGATACCTTTAATTTATGGTAAATGTTCATCTTAAATGCAGGCCTATCACATAAATGAAAGAATTGATTGATGAGTTGAAGTACCGAAATTGAAAGGACAAAGAGATGGCCAAACTTAGAAAAGAGATGTTGGTGCAAGTCCAAACTGGAACACTGTTTGGTAATCGGGTCATATCTGGAGCTGTAGATCTCGGATTTAGGTCTACCTTATATGGATGGAAAGCTAAGACATAGGCCTACAACTTTCATGAGGAGTCCAAGATTTAAGAAGGCCGTTTTCAAGTCCAAATTGTAGCAACAACAAAGAAGTCTGAATCTGTCCTGCAGCCCGGCATACATCGTTCAGTGTTCATCCCATATCTCGAGTTCTAGAAGTCTAAATGATCTCAAAGTTTTACCCTGGAAAGATGAGACAATTGCCTAGAACTTTCATGATTGAAGTCTGTTCAAATTATGACGTTATCAATGACGTTTTTGGCAGACAAGAAGATAAGAATTGTCATCAAGTCAAGATGTGGCCACCCATTCATCAATTAGTCAACAAATCAATAGTTCCGAATTTTGGCCTATAAAAGGAGGCATTTGCCATGTATTTAGGCATCTTGGTGTTCAGATCAAGATCATGCTCTTGCTTTCTCTCTTTGTATTGCTTATGCTTTGCTTTCATTAATATCAAGTTTATGCCTTTCACTTCCTTTCCTTTACTTAGTTAACTTTTATCTTACTTATGTTCTTATCTTGTTTATTTATGTTTCTTTCTTTCATTATGTCTAGCTAAGTTAATTATGTCAAGGTGAAAAGGTTACACTAATGGTGTAAGGATAAGTATAATATAAACTCAACATGGACTTTAATGTTGGATACTAACATGCTTTATATTTGTTATCTTATTCACTTTTAATACTTTGCTTGTTAAATGGTTAATCTAGATTTATGTTGTATAACACTTGGTACAACAAATACTTGGCACTTTCATAGCCCATACCGTATGGTATAACCGACACCCGAGCTATGAAAGGAACTTGATTTGTTGTTAACATAAGTTATAATCATGAATGTCCGACAACATTTACAAGTATTAGCATTATTCGAATAAGATAACTAATGTAATCATGTTAACAATTTATAATCCGATTGGAACCTCCTTTGTGTGTGGTTTCCAATTGAATAAAAAGAGTTTATACTATACTTGTTTGAAATACCATTAGTGGATCCTCTAACCTTGACATTTGTTGTTATCATTGTTTAATCCTTACGTTAATCTTCCATCTCAAAGTTCTCATCAACTTCTTCCTCTTCTTCTTCACTATTATTATTATTGTTGTTGTTGTATTATTGTTATCTATAATTTATACAATTAACCTCCCCGTGGTTCGACCCCGGTCTTACCGGGTTATTTATTACTTCGACACTCCTGCACTTGGGAGAAGACATCAATCTTTTGGTCGTGTCACTTATCACAATGGAAGACTTGCTCCAAGGCAACAGGACTATAAACCAACTCGATCATAACGCCTACACCTGGAGACGAGCAAAAGAAATATAAATTCACAACAAAGAATGGTCAATTCTTTGAAGAGTTGAAAGTTCAATCAAGAACCAAGATTGATCAACTAAAAGTCGGCTACAATGGTGAAAATATTATCAAAAGTCTGCTCTAAAATTATTCCTAAAGAGTATTTATACTCCAAGCCAAAACCCTAGTTTCCCTAATGGGTCTCACATAAACCCAATTTAAATAATAATCAACCCAAGCTAAAACTAGCCCAAACTAATTAAAATAAACAAAATAAAAAAGTCTAAAACCCAAACAAATTGTCTCCCCTCAAAATAATTAAAGTTTGATAGCCCAACTAA
Source organism: Populus x sibirica (assembly GCA_019202695.1). NCBI lineage: Eukaryota > Viridiplantae > Streptophyta > Magnoliopsida > Malpighiales > Salicaceae > Populus > Populus x sibirica. Next base: position 122,652 of record JAGMVL010000162.1, read on the forward strand.
TTAAATAAGACATGTTCGTTGTTTCTGCATTCTGTCTGGCAGCAGCAAGGCCCAACTTAAAACGGATGGTTCTCTCTCGTCTTAATGAATTAGAAGGCATGTCATATACTGTTGGAAAGGTATGGAAGTCTAGTTTTCATCCCAACTAGAATCACATCAAAAATAGATCTGTAACTCCAGTTATGACTAAAAGAGTAACAAAAGGTAAAACTGTCTGAATCTAGTCTTCTTCTCCCAATACTTGTGTAATGGTCTTGGTTCCACCAACAAGCCCCTCTTGAACATGAATCAGATTAATCAAGGCTTGCTCTTTATTATTACAAATCCTCTTGAAGTCCACCTTAGCCCATGTATCTTGAAGAAGTCCATTGAAAGCTTCTTTGAACTTCTTAGCCCTAAGCCTAGTAACTGGACCACCTGGAACCTCGAATGGATCATTTGATGGTTGGATCGCATCAATGACTCTATTTTCTATATTGATTTAATGCGTCAACCGTGAATTAGTTTTCGCTCTCAATTCCATCCATGATTCGTCGCTCAATTTTCAATGACGGTTTCTCGTTCTAAAGTGACTTAGTTTTTGCTGACGATTTCTAGATCAACAGTGACATGTGTTTTTGACAATTCCATGCGCCAGCCATGAATCTGTTTTTGCTATCGATTTTATGCGTTGGTCGTGAATTCATTAACGCTGTCGATTCTATACGTCAGATGTCACTCAGTTTTCAGTGACGATATAAAGGTCTACACTGAATCTGTTTTCGTAGACAATTTCTTGTCAGTAGAGACACAATTTTCACTAACGATTCCATGCATCAACGATGACTCTGTTTTTTCTATTGATTTCATGTGTCAACCGTGAATTATTTTTCGCTATAGATTTCATCCATCATTCGTCACTCAATTTTCAATGACGATTTCTCGTTCACAAGTGACTTAGTTTTCGGTGACGATTTTTGGATCAGCAATGACATAGTGTTTTTGACGATTCCATGTGGTAGCCATGAATCTATTTTTGTTATCGATTTTATGCGTCGATCGTGTATTCATTGACGCTATCGATTCCATATGTCAGCTATCAGTGGCAATTTGAATGTCTACAAGTGACTCGTTTTTGTTGATGATTTCTTGTCGTAGTAACGTAGTTTTCAGTGACGATTCCATGCATCAATGATGACTCTGTTTTCCTTATTCATTTCATGTGTCAACCGTGAATTAGTATTCGATGTCGATTCCATCCGTCAATCGTGACTCAAATTTCAGTGATGATTTCAAGGTCTACAGCGACTCAATTTTCCCTGACGGTTTCTGGATCAGCAGTGACAATATAAAGGTCTAAACTGACTCTGTTTTTGCTGACGATTTCTTGTGAGTAGTGACGCAGTTTTCACTGATGATTTCTTGTTAGTAGTGACGCAGTTTTCACTAACTATTCCAAGAGTCCACGATGACTCTTTTTTCTCTATTGATTTCATGTGTCAATCGTGAATTAGTTTTCGATCTCGATTACATACATCATTCGTCGCTCAATTTTCAATGATGATTTCTCGTTCTATAGTGACTTAGTTTTGGTTGACAATTTCTGGATCAACAGTGACATGGTGTTTTTGACGATTCCATGCGTCAGCCATGAATTTATTTTTGCTATCGATTTTATGTGTCGGTCGTGAATTCAGTGATGCTGTCAATTTCATACGTCAGCTGAGACTCACATTTCAATGGTGATTTCAATGTCTAAAGCGACTCTGTTTTTGCTGACGATTTCGGGTCGGTTGCAGACGCAGGTTTTCATCGATGATTCCATGCGTCACCGATGACTCTGTTTTCTCTATTGATTTCATGCGTCAACCATGAATTAGTTTTCACTGTTGATTCCAGGCGTCATATGTCGCTGAATTTTCAATGTTGATTTCTCATTCTACAGTGACTCAGTTTTCGCTGACGATTTATGGATCAGCAATGACATATTTTTTTCGACGATTCCAGGCGTGAGCCATGACTCTATTTTTGCAATCGATTTGATGCATTGGTCATGAATTCATTGACACTGTCGATTCCATCCGTCAGCCGTGACTCAGATCTCAGTGATGATTTCAAGGTCTACAGCGGTTCGGGCCACGATGATTTCTTGGTCACTAGTGACATAGTGTTTTCGACGATTCCATGTGTTAGCCATTAATCTACTTTTGCTATCGATTTTATACGTCGGTCGTGAATTCATTGACGCTATCGATTACATATGTTAGCTGTCACTCAGATTTTAGTGGCGATTACAATGTCTACAGCGACTCTGTTTTTGCTGACGATTTCTGGTCAATAGTGACGCAGTGTTCACTGATGATTCCATGCATCAACCGTGAATTAGTTTTCGATGTCGAATCCATGCATCATCTCCGTCCCTTAGTTTTCAATGATGATTTATCGTTCTACAGTGACTCAGTTTTCACTGATGATATATGGATCAACAATGACATAGTGTTTTTGACGAAACCATATGTGAGCTATGACTCTATTTTCGCAATTGATTCGATGCATCAGTCGTGAATTCAGTGACGCTGTCGATTCCATCCGTCAACCGTGACTCAGATTTCAGTGACGATTTCAAGGTCTACAACGACTCAGTTTTTGCTGATGATTTCTGGGTCAGCAGTGACGCAGTTTTAAAAGACGATTACATGCGTCAACGATGACTCTATTTTCTCTATTGATTTCATGCGTCAACCATGAATTAGTATTCGCTGTCGATTCCATCCGTCAACCATGACTCAATTTTAAATGATGATTTCTCATTCTACAGTGACTCAGTTTTCGCAGACGATTTCTGGATTAGCATTGACATAGTGTGATTGACGTTTCCATGCATGAGCCATAACTCTATTTTTGCTATCGATTTGATGCGTAGTAGGTCGTGAATTCATTGAAGCTGTTGATTCCATACGTCAACTGTCACACAAATTTTAGTGGCGATTTCAAGGTCTACAGTGACTTCGTTTTCGCTGATGATTTCTTGTCAGTAGGTGTAACAACCCAGCTTTTCAAGCCCAAAACAGCAATAAATTTTTTTTTCTTTGTACTTGACACACATGGTGCCGGTAATCGGCGAACCTGATCCCTCACATCATCAAAATACGATCCATACAATCAACATTTCATTTAAAAGTGAATCTTACATAAACACATAATATTATGTTTGCATGATTGGAAGTTCATATTAAAAATATACATACATAGACATGAGTTTGCATTCCTATCCTACTAATAGCCATTACGAATTTAAACAAAAGGATCTAATAAAAGTTATACGTTCAGTACATATATTCATACAAAAATACATTGTGATTTAGAATGCATCTACATGATTCCTTGCAAAAGTAAGTTCCCGTGTATTGGGTTTCCTAAACATCTCGTTGGTGTGACGTCCCCGTCATAAAGACAAAACATTTAAGAGAATGCAATTACTTATAATAATAAAATAATGATAATTGACACTCAGTCAGTCAAGAGAGAGAATTTAGAGAGAGATGCTCTCCTTCACTTGAAGTTTCTCCTCCCGATTCTGCTCCTGAGCTACGTGAGATCTTTTCTTCGCGCCTCCCATGGCCAGTCCAACATCGACGCCTCTATTCCAACAACCAGGGAGCGTGCGATGGATCTTGTTGAAACCCTAACGGGTTTCTGGTTTGCAGCTTCTAACGATGGGGGTCTCTTGCTGGCTCATCTGTGGCTCCTCTCTCCGACGTTTAGGACGACTCTGACTGCCTTGGGGGTCGATCCGTCTCCGCCTTGGAGATGGTCAACTTCGATGGGTATCCCCATTGTCGTACCGTTCGTAGTTATGCTTTTCTTAGATCTGGAAATGGTGGACCAGTTCCCGCCTCTCCCACTTCCTAATTTAGGGCTAGCTGGACCTTTAAGGGGGTTCACCTCCCTCTGCATCATCATGGGGTTCTTCCCTCATGTATTGTTCTGTCTCCAGTCTACGTGCTGGTTCACTGCTTTGTCCTTCCCTGGGTTAGCGTTAGCTGTTGTTGCTTTCTGTTCCATGCATTGCTGTCAATATTGCTCATCTACTAGAGCCACGGGCATGTTTAGATGGTCTACAGTCTTTCGGCGGTGTGAACCTTGTATTGGGATGTTGGGTCTCGGTTCCCTCATTCCCTTGTTCCAGTCGATTGGAGTTGGTGGAATCTCGCTTGCTTGTTGTCTCGTGATTTCGCTTGTTGATAGTCCTATGGTCGACTAGTACATAGCATGCGTTGCTTTTGGTTGGTCTTTTGATTTGGCTGCTCTGCTTTTGGGTTGGGTGGTCCGTGGCTGATCTCTTCACAAGCTGTTATCTGTTGAGCTTCTCCGGATTGGCTTGTTGGGATTTCTTGTTGTCCTACTTATAAGGTTGTTGATGATATAGGTAGGTTTCAATCTTTGGGCTCTTGTAGCTGCAGCTGGGTATGTTGTCCTTGACCTGCAGGCTCTCTGCAGATTGCTTGTGATGTTGGCCCTCTTGGGGCTGGTTTTGATGATTGCTCCATTCTGCTCCAGTCTGTGCTTTCTTTGGTTCCAGCGGGTTGGCCTAGGCTTCCTTGATGGTAGTGGCTGGTTTGTGTGTGCATCTCAGATTTGGATACTTAGTCCCTCCGCAGCTTTGCGCAACTTGTTGATGCCATGGATTCCTTCAGTTTGGGTGAGGGTCTCTCCCCAATTGCTTGGACTACTGATGTAGTGTCTCTATCGTAGCTCTGCTAGTATGCTGGTTTGATTGAAGGATATTGGGGGATCTTTCATTCTTCAGCTCACTTCTACATGCTGGATAGAGACTTTTCTAGTATTAATCTAGTAAATGTTGTGGTGTGGATCAGGGCCTCTAGAGATCTTTGTGCAGATGGTTCACTACTCTTGTGTTGCTTGGTAAAGAGCTTTGGTTGGGTGAGGGTCTCTCCCCACATGCTTTGTCCTCTTGCCTGTTACCGTTCTAGTGCAGCTGGTTTGCTCTTCTGGTTGCTGCCGTATGCAGCCTGGTATGCTATGCTTCCAAAGCTGGCTGGAAAGCTTTGGTTTTGAAGCTGGCTGATATAATGGTTTGCCAAAGATGTTATATACTTATCTGGCTTTGTTGATTGTCCTTCGCTAGCTTTGGTTGGTGGAGGGTTGGGGTTGCCAGAGCTGCTATATTCTTCTCTGGCTCGTTGGTTGCTGCTATATGCAGGTTGGTATGCTGCTATAAGCAGCTTGGTAGGCTGGGCTTCTTGAAGCTGGTTGGACTTACGGTTTGCTAGAGTTGAGTTTTCTTCTCTGGCTTGTTACTTCTGGCTTACTGTCAGGAGTCCATCTTCCCCTGCATGTTCCCCTTTGGTGGGAGTGCAGGTTGTGTCTGCTGTTGCCTTGGTTGTAGGTTTGCTGCTGCTGGGCTTTGGTTTATTGCAAAGGTTGAAGCTCTGCTTAGGGTTGGCCTTTGCTGCTATACTAGAACAGGCTGGTCTTTGGAGCCTGTTGTTGATGTTCTGCTCCTCGTCTCAGCTGCTGCTGTTGTGTGTTGTCTGCTGGGTTGGAAGGAGTTTTGCCGCTTGGTTTTTGGGTCTCCTAACTGCTGTTTTCATTGTATGCTAGTTTGATTTGCCTTATGGGTTTGATGCATGTCCAAGGGAGCCTGTTCCCTTTGACTCTTTGTTTGTGGGATCATGTTTCCTTTTCTTTAGGGAGCCTGTTCCCTTTGCACTTTTTTTAGTTTGTCTCTTTGCTAGATATGGCTTGTTCTAGGGTGAGCTCTTAGTTCTGGATCAGTGTATAGGGGATCCTAATTTGTGGTCGGCTTGTCTTTGGGGAGCATGTTCCCCAGCCCTCGTCTCTTGTGTTGGAGTCTGTTCCCTTTGCTGGTGTACGTTCAGTTCTCATTGGTTTCCAGCCTATATCGCAAGCTTGTCTTGCTCTTTTTGATCTATATACTTCTAACATTTGATCAAAAAAATAATGATAATTGACACGACCAAAAGATTGATGTCTTCTCCCAAGTGCAGGAGTGTCGAAGTAATAAATAACCCGGCAAGACCGGGGTCGAACCATAGGGAGGTTAACTATATAAATTATAGATAATAACAACAATAACAACAAAAACAATAATAATAAGTTTAAAGAGAGCTTTGAGATGTGATATTGATGTAAGGATTAAACAAGGATAAAATAATTGTCAAGGTTAGAGGATCCACTAATGGTATTTCAAACAAGTATAGTATAAACTCTTTTTATTACTCAAGTGGAAACCACACACAAAGAAGGTTCCAATCGGATTATAAATTGTTAACATGATTACATTAGTTATCTTATTCGAATAATGCTAATACTTGTAAATGTTGTCGGGCATTCATGATTATAACTTATGTTAACAACAAATCAAGTTCCTTTCATAGCACATGTGCTCGGTTATACCATACGGTTGGGCTATGAAAGTGCCAAGTATTTGTTGTACCAAGGGTTATACAACATAAATCTAGATTAACCATTTAACAAGCAAAGTATTAAAAGTGAACAAGATAACAAATATAAAACATGTTAGTATCAAACATTAAGGTCCATGTTGAGTTTATATTATACTTATTCTTACACCATTAGTGTAACCTTTTCACCTTGACATGATAAACTTAGCTAAACATAATGAAAGAGAGAAACATAAATAAAAAGAAAGGAAATGAAATGAAAAGCATAAGTAAGAGATTAATATAAGCAAAACTTAAGCATTACAAAATATAAAGAGAGAGCAAGAGCATGATCTTGATCTGAACACCGAGATGCCTAAATACATGGCAAATGCCTCCTTTTATAGGCCAAAATTCAGAACTATTGATTTGTTGACTAATTGATGAGTGGGTGGCCACATCTTGACTTGGTGACAATTCTTATCTTCTTGTCTGCCGAAAACGTCATTGATAACGTCATAATTTGAACAGACTTAAATCATGAAAGTTCTAGGAAATTGTCTCAGCTTTCCAGGGTAAAACATTGAGATCATTTGGACTTCTAAAACTTGAGATATGGGTTGAACACTGAACAGTGTCTGGGCTGTAGGACAGATTTGGACTTCTTCGTTGTTGCTACAATTTGGACTTGAAAACGCCCTTGTTAAATCTTGGACTCCTCATGAAAGTTGTAGGCCTATATCTTACCTTTCCATACATATAAAATAGACCTAAATCTGAGATCTACAGCTCTAGATATGACCCAATTACCGAACAGTGTTCCAGTTTGGACTGAACCAAAGATCTCTTTTCTAAGTTTGGCCCTCTCTTTGTCCTTTCAATTTTCGTACTTAAACTCATCAATCAATTCTTTCATTTATGTGATAGGACTGCATTTAAGATGAACATTTACCATAAATTGAAGGTATCTTATATTATTAGACATGTTATTATAAAACATGCTTTAGTTAAGGAGTTATTGATACTTTAAGTGCAAAATGATGTTATCAAACCTTGATAAAAATGCACTTTTAAGTACTAATCAATAATTAAACAGTCTGGCAGTTAAATGAAGCATTAACATTATCCCATGTTTGAAGCATGACATTTATAATTTCTACATGTACTTGGTATAAACAACTTGTAGTACATATAGATGCACCAATTCTTGCAATCAACCATAATCTTAAACCCGACTATCCTCTTAAGGCATCATTTGCTGAGGTTAACCGTTCACTCACCCCAGTCATCCACTTCGGACGCCATTAGCCAAAGCTAATCAATCGTTCATCCCGGTCATCCATTCGTATGCCATTAGCCGAAGCTAATCATTCATTTGCCCGGTCATCCATTCGGATGCCATTAGCCAATGCTAATCATTCATTTGTCAACATTTAAGCGTTCGACAATCTAATATCTCGTTCTAACACAATATGGTAACATTCATGATAAAGTATTTCATTATTCAACGTATGAAAAAGGAAGGTGCAAGTCACCTACCTGCTCCACCTGCGGGTTGTTCTTGTCTTGATGATGGTCCAATCCCGACCGCACCACCTAAAACATCAATGGTCACAAATCAGTACATATGTATCTTTGAATCACATTCGTCACCACACTTATTTCAAGAGTTCATATGTTCACATTCAAGTGTCCCACATTTTACATCACCATACCATGAAATTGTTACTAGCATTTAAGTCATTTCAGCCTAGGAGGCCTATTTTAGAAATTAGCAAATAAAACCGGTTCGCAGAAGCCGCCAATTCGGGCAACAAACCGGTTTTCTCGCGGGTGGCCTATTCGTCCCGAAAACCGGTTCGTTGTAGGCTGCCAATTCATCAGCGAAAATTGGTTCCCTGCAAACAACTCAATTTCGACAGCGAATCACAATTTCGCTGCAGAACACATGATTCGGCAGCGAATGCTAATTCGCTGCAGATAACTCAGCCGACACAGTTTCGGCAGCGAGTCACAATTTCGCTGCTGAACACCCAATTCGGCAACGAATGTTAATTCGTTGTAGACAACTCGGGCTTCAAGCAACGAATGTTAATTCGCCGTGACGACACAGCCTTCGATAAAGAATCACAATTTCGCGTTGCAGAACACACAATTCATTCGCCGCAGACAACTCACATTTTGGCATGAACACACACCTCACATGTCAGAACAATCCCAAGATATCAACTCCGTCACTAAGTTCCAAAAAAACACACACATTGAAACCATCAATTTCAAAGATATACTCTTTCAACAATTTCTAGCAAGACACACACATTGAAACCATCAATTTCAACACATAATCTTTCAATAAATTCTAGCAGAACACACACACATGCATTCTGACCAACCCTATAGTTAAGGCCAACCCTCTACCATAATTTGTTATTTCCATTTTATTTATTTTTCTTTGTTAGATGTTCTGGGAATTTGGCCTCATTTCGTTTCTGTTTCCTTATCCTCTTAGTTAATTTCAGTTTCCTTCACAGCTAGCTTAGGTCTTAGGTCAATTTTCTTAGGGTCTTCTTCTTCATTTCCGGTTTTGGGTCTTAAGGAGAAGAGGAAGGGAGTTTTATGACCCATACCTTTCGAATCTAACTAAGTTTGAGGAAGGTTTGACAAGATTCTTTCTCTTCTCCTGCTGGTTCTCCTCCTCCTTCTTCCTCTCACGTTTAATAGCCCCCTTTTCCTTTCCCTCTAGGCAGCTGTCCAATCTTCTCTCAAGGTCTCATCTCTCCCTCACACATTCACAAGGCACTCTCTCCGGTTTGGTTTAGGTTTTCGCTGGGAAAGAGGAAGGGAAGAGCGACATGCAAATTGCTTTGGAGACAACTTTGGGAAGAGGAAGGGTCATCCTCTCTCTCCTCCTTGTATTTATACTCCCCATTAAATGAGGTGGGTTGTTTGGGGTTGGTTTAGATGTGTTCTTATCCTTGTTTTGGTCTATCCAAAACCGGTTTTACCACTCCCTCCCAGCCTCCTTAAGTTAATTAATTTTTTTTTAAAAAAAACAAAAAACCGCGTCGTCGCTAATTTTCGCGTCGCCGCGATGCGTAAATCGGCAAACCAAAAGCCTGCGTCGCCGATCAAGAAATCGGCAGCCAAAACTAAGTCATCAATTCTATATATATATATATATATATTCTTTTGGGTGTTTACATTCTCCCCCCTCCTTAATATGAATTTTGTCCTCGAAATTTAAGAGGTTTCATACTCCATACCTGGTAGTTCAAATAAATTGGGGTACTTTTTCCTCATCTCAGCCTCCCTCTCCCAAGTTTCCTCTTCTATTTGAGCATTTCGCCATAAGATTCTGACGATGGGGATCTTTTTGCTCCGTAGCTCCTTCACTTCTTGATCTAGTATCCTTATGGGTCTCAATTCCAGTGTTAAGTCTTCCTTGACTTCTACTGGAACTTGGGGTAGGATTCGAGCGGGGTCCACGTCAGCCTTCCTTAACAAGGAGACATGGAACACATCATGGACCTTGGCTAACCGTGGGGGCAAGTCCACTTTGTAGGCTACGGGCCCCACTCGTTGTAAGATTCTCGAAGGGTCCGATGAAGCGGGAGTTAACTTCCCTTTCAATCCAAACCGTAACATGTTCTTCCATGGGGCTACCTTCGTGAACACCGGTCCCCCGTACCGAACTCGAGAGGTCTTCTCCTCACATCAAGCATACTTCTTTTGTCTATCCCGTGCGGCTTTGATGCGATCCCCGATAGTTCTCACTTTCTCCATGGTGACTTGGACCAACTCCGCGCCATATAACTTCCCGGTCCCCAACTTCCTCCCAACATAAAGGAGTCCCGTACCTCCTACCATACAAGGCTTCATATAGGGCCATCCCTATTGTGGCTTGGTGACTATTGTTATACGTGAACTCCACCAATGCCATGTGTTCCTCCCAGTTTCCTCCAAATTCTAGCACACATGCCCGTAATAGATCTTTCAAGACTTGGATGACTCTTTTTGATTGCCGTTTGAGGGTGAAACGTAGTGCTCATGTCCAATCTTGTCCCCAAGGCATGAAATCAGCAGCCAAAACTTGCTTCGCTACCATACGTCAGCTATCACTCAGATTTTAGTGGCGATTTCAAGGTCTACAGTGACTCTGTTTTCGCTCATGATTTCTGGTCAATAGTGACGTAGATTTCACTGACGATTCCATGCGTCAACGATGACTCTATTTTCTCTATTGATTTCTTACGTCCACTGTGAATTAGTATTCGTTGTCGATTCCATCCGTCAGCCGTGACTCAATTTTCAAAGACGATTTCTCGTTCTACGTTGACTCGCGTTTCCCGAAGATTTCCGGATCAAGATCGCCATAGTGTGTGTGACGATTCCATGCGTGAGCCATGACTCTATTTTTGCTATCGAATTGATGCATAGGTCGTGAATTCATTGACGCTATCCATTCCATACATCAGCTGTCAGTCACATTTTAGTGGCGATTGCAAGGTCTACAGTGACTATGTTTTCGCTAACGATTTCTGGTCAGTAGTGACGCAGTTTTCACTAACAATTCCTTACGTCAACAATGACTATGTTTTCTCTATTGATTTCATGCGTCAACCATGAATTAGTATTCGCTGTCGATTCCATCCGTATGCCGTTACTCAATTTTCAGAGATGATTTCTCGTTCTATAGTGACTTAGTTTTCGCTGACAATTTCTAGATCAGCACTGGCATAGTGTGTTTGACGATTCCATACGTAAGCCATGAATTTATTTTTGCTATCGATTTAATGTGTCGGCCGTGAATTCTTTGACACTGTCGATTCCATACGTCAGTTATCACTCAGTTTTAAGAGGTGATTTCAATATGTACAGTGACTCTGTTTTCGCTGATGATTTCTGGTCATTAGTGACGCAATTTTCACTAACGACTCCATGCGTCAACAATGACTCTGTTTTCCCTATTGATTTCATGAGTCGACCGTGAATTAGTTGACACTGTCGATTCCATGCATCATCTGTCGCACAATTTTCAATGATGATTTCCTGTTCTCTAGTGACTCAGTTTTTGCAGACGATTTCTGGATTAGCACTGACATAGTGTGATTGATGTTTCCATGCGTGAGTCATGACTCTATTTTTCCTATCGATTTGATGCCTAGTAGTTTGTGAATTCATTTACGCTATCGATTCCATACGTCAGCTGTCACTCATATTTCATTGGCGATTTCAAGGTCTACAGTGACTCTGTTTTCGCTGACGATTTCTAGTCAGTAGTGACGCGCACTGACAATTCCTTGTGTCAACGATGACTCTGTTTTCTCTATTGATTTCATACGTCCACCGTGAATTAGTTTTCGCTATCGATTCCATGCGTCATCTATCGCACAATTTTCAATGATGATTTCTCGTTCTCTAGTGACTCAATTTTTGCAGACGATATCTGGATTAGCACTGACATAGTGTCATTGATGTTTCCATGCATGAGCCATGACTACATTTTCTCTATTAATTTCATGCGTCAACCATGAACTAGTATTCGCTGTCGATTCCATCCGTATGCCGTTACTCAATTTTCAAAGATGATTTCTCGTTCTACAATGACTCGTTCTACGATGATTTCTGGATAAGCACTGGCATAGTGTGTTTGACGATTCCATGTGTCAGCCATGAATCTATTTTTGCTATTGATTTAATGTGTCGGTCGTGAATTCTTTGACGCTGTCGATTCCATACGTCAGCTGTCACTCAGTTTTCAGTGGCGATTTCAATGTGTACAGTGACTCGCTTTTTTGCAGATGATTTCTGGATGAGCACTGACATAGTGTGATTGATGTTTCCATGCGTGAGCCATGACTCTATTTTTGCTATCGATTTGATGCCTAGTAGTTCGTGAATTCATTAACGTTGTCGATTCCATACGTCAGCTGTCACTCAGATTTTAGTAGCGATTTCAAGGTGTACAGTGACTCTGTTTTCGCTGATGATTTTGGTCAGTAGTGACGCAGTTTTCGCTGACGATTCCATGCGTCACCGATGACTCTATTTTTTCTATTGATTTCATACGTCCATCGTGAATTAGTTTTCGCTATCGATTCCATGCGTCATCTGTCGCACAATTTTAATTCACGATTTCTCATTCTGTAGTGACTCAGTTTTCGCAGATGATTTCTGGATGAACACTGACATAGTGTGATTAACGATTCCATGCGTGAGCCATGACTCTATTTTTGCTATCGATTTGATGTGTAGTAGTTCGTGAATTCATTGACGCTTTCGATACCATACGTCAGCTGTCACTCAGATTTTAGTGGTGATTTCAAGGTCTACATTGACTCTGTTTTCGCTAATGATTTCTGGTCAGTAGTGACACAGTTTTCACTTACGATTCCATGCGTCACCGATGACTCTGTTTTCTCTATTGATTTCATACATCCACCGTGAATTAGTTTTCGCTTTCGATTCCATGCATCATCTGTCGCACAATTTTAATTGCCGATTTCTCGTTCTTTAGTGACTCAGTTTTCGCAGATGATTTCTGGATGAACACTGACATAGTGTGATTGACGATTCCATGCGTGAGCCATGACTCTATTTTTGCTATCGATTTGATGTGTAGTAGGTCGTGAATTCATTAACACTATCGATTCCATACATCACTGTCACATAGATTTTAGTGGGGATTTCAAGGTCTACAGTGACTCTGTTTTCATTGACGATTTCTGGTCAGTAGTGACGCAGTTTACACTGACAATTCCTTTCGTCACTGATGACTCTATTTTCTTAATTGATTTCATGCGTCAACCGTGAATTAGTTGTTGTTGTTGATTCCATGCATCATCTGTCGCACAATTTTCAATGACGATTTCTCTTCTCCAGTAACTCAGTTTGTGGAGACGATTTCTGGATTAGCACTGACATAGTGTGATTGACGTTTCCATGCGTGAGCCATGACTCTATTTTTCCCATCGATTTGATGCCTAGTAGTTCGTGAATTCATTTACGCTGTCGGTTCCATACGTCAGCTGTCACTCAAATTTCATTGGCGATTTCAAGGTGTACATTGACTCTGTTTTTGCAAACGATTTCTGGATTAGCACTGACATAGTGTGATTGATGTTTCCATGCGTGAGCCATGACTCTATTTTTGCTATCGATTTGATGCCTAGTAGTTCGTGAATTCATTGATGCTGTCGATTCCATATGTCAGCTGTCACTTAGAGTTTAGTGGCGATTTCAAGGTCTCCATTGACTCTGTTTTCGCTAATGATTTCTGGTCAGTAGTGACGCAGTTTTCACTGACGATTCCATGCATCACCGATGACTCTCTTTTCTCTATTTATTTCATACTACCACCGTGAATTAGTTTTCGCTGTCGATTCCGTGCGTCATCTGTCGCATAATTTTAATTGCGGATTTCTCGTTCTGTACGCAGTTTTCACTGACGATTCCATGCGTCAACGATGACTCTATTTTCTCTATTGATTTCATACGTCCACTATGAATTAGTTTTCGCTGTCGATTCCATGCGTCATCTGTCGCACAATTTTCAATGATGATTTCTCGTTTCCTATGACTCAGTTTTTGCAAACGATTTCTGGATAAGCACTGACATAGTGTGATTGACGATTCCATGCGTGAGCAATGACTCTTTTTTTGCTATCGATTTGATGCGTAGTTGGTTGTGATTTCATTGATGCTGTCGATTCCATACGTCAGCTGTCACTCAGATTTTAGTGGCGATTTCAAGGTCTACAATGATGTTGTTTTCACTAATGATTTCTGGTCACTGGTGACACAGTTTTCACCGACGATTCCATGCGTCAATGATGACTATGTTTTCTCTATTGATTTCATGCGTCAACCGTGAATTACTTTTCGCTGTCGATTCCATCCGTCAGCCGTGACTCAATTTTCAAAGATGATTTCTTCTTCTATTGTGACTCAGTTTTTGCTGGCGATTTCTGGATCAGCATTGCCGTAGTGTGTGTGATGATTACATGCGTGAGTCATGACTCTATTTTTGCTATCGATTTGATGCGTAGGAGGTCGTGAATTCATTGATGCTGTCGATTCCATACGTCAGCTGTCACTCAGATTTTAGTGGTGATTTCAAGGTCAACAATGACTCTGTTTTCGTTCATGATTTCTTGTTAGTAAGGATGCTGGTTTCACTAACGATTCCATGCGTTAACGATGACTCTGTTTTCCCTATTGATTTCATGCGTCAACTGTGAATTAGTTGTCGCTATGAATTCCATGCGTCATCTGTAGCACAATTTTCAATGATGATTTCTCGTTCTCCAATGACTCAGTTTTTGCAGATGATTTCTGGATTAGCACTAACATAGTGTGATTGACGTTTCCGTGCGTGCCATGACTCTATTGTTGCTATCGATTTGATGCCTAGTAGTTCGTGAATTCTTTGACGCTGTTGATTCCATACGTTAGCTATCACTCAGTTTTCAGTGGGGATTTCAAGGTCTACAGTGACTCTGTTTTCGCTGATGATTTTTGCTCAGTAGTGACGCAGTTTTCACTGACGATTCCATGCGTCATGTGTCGCACAATTTTCAATGACGATTTCTTGTTCTCCAGTGACTTAGTTTTTGCAGATGATTTCTGGATAAGCACTGACATAGTGGGATTGACGTTTCCATGCGTGACAATGATTTCAATGTTTACAGTGACTCTGTTTTCGGTGATGATTTCTGGTCAGTAGTGACGCAGTTTTCACTAACGATTCCATGCGTCAACGATGACTCTGTTTTCTCTATTGATTTCATACGTCCACCATGAATTAGTTTTCGTTGTCGATTCCATGCATCATCTATCGCATAATTTTCAATGACGATCTCTCGTTCTGTAGTGACTCAGTTTTCGTAGACAATTTCTGGATCAACACTGACATCGTGTGATTGAAGATTCCATGCGTGAGCCATGACTCTATTTTAGCTATCTATTTGATGCGTAGTAGGTCATGAATTCATTGACGCTGTCGATTCCATACGTCAGCTGTCACTCATATTTCATTAGCGATTTCAATGTCTACAATGACTCTGTATTCGCTGATGATTTCTGGTCGCAATGACGTTAGTTTTTGAAGGACGATTCTATACGTCAACGATGACTCTGTTTTCTCTATTGATTTCATGCGTCAACCGTGAATTAGTTTTCGTTGTTGATTCCATCCGTCAGTCGTGACTCAATTTTCTAAGATGATTTCTTGTTCAATTGTGACTCAGGTTTCGCTGGCGATTTCTGGATCAGCACAGCCATAGTGTGTGTGACGATTCCATGTACGAGTCATGACTCTATTTTTGCTATCGATTTGATGCGTAGGAGGTCGTGAATTCATTGACGCTGTCGATTCCATATGTCAGCTGTCACTCAGTTTTCAGTGGAGATTTCAATGTGTGCAGTGACTCTGTTTTCGCTGACGATTTCTGGTCAGTAGTGATGTAGTTTTCACTGACGATTCCATGCGTCAACGATGACTCTATTTTCCCTATTGATTTCATGCGTCAACCGTGAATTAGTTGTCGCTGTCGATTCCATGCGTCATTTGTCGCATAATTTTCAATGACGATTTCTTGTTCTCCAGTGACTCAGTTTTTGCAGACGATTTTTGGATAAGCACTGACATAGTGTGATTGACGTTTCCATGCATGACCATGACTCTATTTTTGCTATCGATTTGATGCCTAGTAGTTCGTGAATTCTTTGACGCTGTCGATTCCATACGTCAGCTGTCATTCAGTTTTCATTGGCGATTTCAATGTGTACAGTGACTCTGTTTTCGGTGACGATTTCTGGTCAGTAGTGACGTAGTTTTCGCTAACGATTCCATGCGTCACCGATGACTCTGTTTTCTCTATTGATTTCATACATCCACCGTGAATTATTTTTCGCTGTCGATTCCATACGTCATCTGTTGCACAATTTTCAATGATGATTTCTCGTTCTCCAGTGACTCAGTTTTTGCAGACGATTTCTGGATTAGCACTGACATCGTGCGATTGACGTTTCCATGCGTGACCATGACTCTATTTTTTCTACCGATTTGATGCCTAGTAGTTCGTGAATTCTTTGACGCCGTCGATTAGTCGTCACTCGTTTATATATATATATATATATATATATATATATATATATATATATATAATTAATGACTCAGTTTTCGCTACCGATTTCTTGATCGGCAATGACGTTTTTTGGGCCGCCGATTTCTTCATCGTAGCGACAGCTTTTTGTTTAAAAAAAATAAAATTAATTAACTTAAGGAGCTGGGAGGGAGGGGTAAAACCGGTTTTAGATAGACCAAAACAAGGATAAGAACACATCTAAACCAACCCCAAACAACCCACCTCATTTAATGTGGAGTATAAATATAAGGAGGAGAGAGAGAGGATGACCCATCCTCTTCCTAAACTTGTCTCCAGCAGTTGCATGTTGCTCTTCCCTTCCTCTTTCCCAGCCAGAAACCTAAACCAAACCAGAAGAGAGTGCCTTGTGAATGTGTGAGGGAGAGATGAGACCTTGAGAGAAGATTGGACAAGTTTGCCTAGAGGGAAAGGAAAAGGGGGCTATTAAACGTGAGAGGAAGAAGGAGGAGGAGAACCAGCAGGAGAAGAGAAAGAATAGTGTGAAACCTTCCTCAAACTTAGTTAGATTCGAAAGGTATGGGTCATGAAACTCCCTTCCTCTTCTCCTTAAGACCCAAAACCAGAAATGAAGAAGAAGACCCTAAGAAAAATTGACCTAAGCTAGCTGTGAAGGAAAATGAAATTAACTAAGAGGATAAGGAAACAGAAACGAAATGAGGCAAAATTCCCAGAACATCTAACAAAGAAAAATGAATAAAATGGAAATAACAAATTATGGTAGAGAGCTAGCCTTAACTATAGGGGGCAGCATGCATGTGTGTGTGTTCTGCTGGAATTATTAAAAGATTATGTGTTGAAATTGATGGTTTCAATGTGTGTGTCCCTTTGGAAATTTTTGAAAGAGTATATGCTGAAATTGATGGTTTCAATGTGTGTGTGTTCTCTTTGGAACTTAGTGACAGTTGATATGTTGGGATTGTTACAGCATGTGAGGTGTGTGTTCATGCCAAAATGTGAGTTGCCTGCAGCGAATTAGCATTCGCTGCCGACACTGTGTCAGCTGCAACGAGTTAGCAGTCGTTGCCGAAACTGAGTCGTCTATAACAAATTGAGATTCGCTGCCGAAACTGTGTTGGTTGCGGAGAATTAACATTCGCTGCCGAAATTGAGTTGTCTCGCGGTGAACCGGGCCACGCCAAAGTAGCAACCTCAGCGAACCAGTTTTCACCGCCGAATTGGCAACCCGCAGCGAACCGGTTTTTGCCGACGAATTGGCAGCCTGCAGCGAACCAATTTTCGTTGTCGAAGTGGTCGCCTGCAGAAAACCAGCTTCGCTCCCGCATTGGCAGCCTCGCAAAGAAACCGCTGGCCGCCGAATTGGCCGCCGAGAAAACCAGCTTCGCTGCCGAATTGGCGGCAGCGAATAACCGGTTTTCGCGCAATTTCTACAATAGGCCTCCTAGGTTGAAATGACTTAAATGCTAGTAACAATTTCATGGTATGATGATGTAAAATGTGGGACACTTGAATGTGAACATATGAACTCTTGAAATAAGTGTGGTGACGAATGTGATTCAAAGATACCCATGTACTGATTTGTGACCATTGATGTTTCAGGTGGTGCGGTCGGGATTGGACCATCGTCAAGACCGGAACAACCCGCGAGTGGAGCAGTAGGTGACTTGCACCTTCCTCTTTCATACGTTGAATAATAAAATACTTTATCATGAATGTTACCATATTGCGTTAGAACAGATATTAGATTGTCGAACGCTTAAATGTTGACAAATGGTTAATTAGCTTCGGCTAATGGCATCCGAATGGATGACCGGGATGAACGATTGATTAGCTTCGACTAATGGCATCCGAATGGATGACCGGGACGAACGATTGATTAGCATCGGCTAATGGCATCCGAAGTGGATGACCGGGGTGAGTGAACGGTTAACCTCAGCAAATGATACCTTAAGAGGATAGCTGGGTTTAAGATTATGGTTGATTGCAAGAATTGGTGCATCTATATGTACTACAAGTTGTTTATACCAAGTACATGAAGAAACTATAAATGTTAATGCTTCGTTTAACTGCCAGACCGTTTAATTATCATCATTATTATTATTAAGTAATTGCATTCTCTTAAATGTTTTGTACTACAGCAGGGACGTCACACCAACGAGATGTCTAGGAAACCCAATACACGGGAACCTACTTTTGCAAGGAATCATGTAGATGCATTCTAAATCACAATGTATTTTGTATGAATCAATGTCTTCGAACGTATAACTTTTATTAGATCCTTTTGTTTAAATTCGTAATGGCTATTAGTAGGATAGGAATGCAAACTCATGTCTATGTAGTATATTTTTAATATGAACTTCTAATCATGCAACCATAATATTATGTGTTTATGTAAGATTCACTTTTAAATGAAATGTTGATTGTATGGATCGTATTTTGATGATGTGAGGGATCGGGTTCGCGATTACCAGGCACCATGTGTGTCAAGTATATATATATATATATAAAAAAAAATTACTATTGTTTTGGGCTTGAAAAGCCAAGTTGTTATTCTGATTGGTATCGAGCACTTGGTCTGGATCCTGAGGATCACTGATAATTGTGTTGATGCGGTGAATTTCAGGATGGTACGCACCCGACAAGGGACACGAACTGAGCCACCCTCCTTAGAAAGGAGGGGCGGGAACCAAGGTGCCCAAGGTTGGCAAGACGAAGATCCCTTGGATGATACAGCATCTCATGCTCCGATAATACCACCCGAAACCTTGCAGGGGAAGCTGCGGTAGCGGGGGAAGGCCGGAGGCCTAACTAAACAGAGGGAGTACCCCGGTTGCAGCAGAGCGGCAAGAAAGATCAAAAGCACAACTATCAACTATTCCAACTGGTGTGCCCCCACAATATGTAGACGCGGGACTCCTTGTACAAATAGTTAAAGCAGTGATGGAGGGCATGGCTGGTTCAGCGACACAAACAACTCCCACCACGCAGATTCCACAGTCAGCCCCTATGACTAGCATGACCACGGATAACGTGGTGCCACTGGTGCGACTAGTCAAGAGTATGAGGGAAATGGGCTGTGAACCGTATATGAGGGAACAAGATCCAGAGATAGCTGAAAGATGGATTAGGAAGGTAGATGATTAGTACTTAAAAGTGCATTTTTATCAAGGTTTTATATCGTCATTTTGCACTTGAAGTATCAATAACTCCTTAACTAAAGCATGTTTTATAATAACATATCTAATTATATAAGATACCTTTAATTTATGGTAAATGTTCATCTTAAATGCAGGCCTATCACATAAATGAAGGAATTGATTGATGAGTTGAAGTACGAAATTGAAAGGACAAAGAGATGGCCAAACTTAGAAAAGAGATGTTGGTGCAGTCCAAACTGGAACACCGTTTGGTAATCGGGTCATATCTGGAGTTGTAGATCTCGGATTTAGGTCTACCTTATATGGATGGAAAGCTGAGACATAGGCCTACAACTTTGATGAGGAGTCCAAGATTTAAGAAGGCCGTTTTTAAGTCCAAATTGTAGCAACAAAGAAGAAGTCCGAATCTGTCCTGCAGCCCAGACACTGTTCAGTGTTCAGCCCATATCTCGAGTTCTAGAAGTCCAAATGATCTCAAAGTTTTACCCTGGAAAGATGAGACAATTGCCTAGAACTTTCATGATTGAAGTCTGTTCAAATTATGACGTTATCAATGATGTTTTTGGCAGACAAGAAGATAAGAATTGTCATCAAGTCAAGATGTGGCCACCCATTCATCAATTAGTCAACAAATCAATAGTTCTGAATTTTGGCCTATAAAAGGAGGCATTTGCCATGTATTTAGGCATCTTGGTGTTCAAATCAAGATCATGCTCTTGCTTTCTCTCTTTGTATTGCTTATGCTTTGCTTTCATTAATATCAAGTTTATGCCTTTCACTTTCTTTCCTTTACTTAGTTAACTTTTATCTTACTTATGTTCTTATCTTGTTTATTTATGTTTCTTTCTTTCATTATGTCTAGCTAAGTTAATTATGTCAAGGTGAAAAGGTTACACTAATGGTGTAAGGATAAGTATAATATAAACTCAACATGGACTTTAATGTTGGATATTAACATGCTTTATATTTGTTATCTTGTTCACTTTTAATACTTTGCTTGTTAAATGGTTAATCTAGATTTATGTTGTATAACACTTGGTACAACAAATACTTGGCACTTTCATAGCCCATATTGTATGGTATAACCGACACACGAGCTATGAAAGGAACTTGATTTGTTGTTAACATAAGTTATAATCATGAATGCCCGACAACATTTACAAGTATTAGCATTATTCGAATAAGATAACTAATGTAATCATGTTAACAATTTATAATCGATTGGAACCTCCTTTGTGTGTGGTTTCCAATTGAATAAAAAGAGTTTATACTATACTTGTTTGAAATACCATTAGTGGATCCTCTAACCTTGACATTTGTTGTTATCATTGTTTGACCCTTACATTAATCTTCCATCTCAAAGTTCTCATCAACTTCTTCTTCCTTATTATTATTATTATTATTATTATTAGTATTATTGGTGTTATTATTATTATTACTACTATTACTATTACTATTATTATTATTATTATTATTATTATTATTATTCTTGTTGTTGTTGTTACTATTGTTGTTGTATTATTGTTGCTTATAATTTATACAAGTAACCTCCCCGTGGTTCGACCCGGTCTTGCGGGTTATTTATTACTTCGACACTCCTGCACTTGGGAAAAGACATCAATCTTTTGGTCGTGTCAGTAGAAAAGACCATGATTCAAATAAGCATACCCAAGGGTTTGAGGGTAAATTGTGCAACCTAGTTACTGTCTGATAGGGCCATAACATGGTGGGAAACATTCAGCTGAGGCGTGTAGCCGAGACACTAACTTGGAGTGACTTCAAGACAAAGTTTGAGAATCAGTTTTATTCCAAGTACCGTCGCAAGGTGAAAGAACAAGAGTTCTTGGCACTAAGACAGGGTGATATGTCGGTATTGGAGTACGAAAGGAGATTCCATGACCTCTCATTGTTCGCCCCACACTATGTGCCAACAAAGGAACATATGATTGAGAAGTTGAGAGATGGTTTGCGACAGGATTTGAGACAAGGATTGATCGCCTTGCGGTTTAAATCTGTGAGGGAGTTGATTGAGGCCGCACAAGCTCCGGAGGCTTGTATTGGAGAAAGCCAAGGGGGATATCGTGGTACAAGCAAAAAGAGAGATGGGGACTATTTTAGCGGCGAGACCACCACTCCCGAAGAAAGGAAAAAGTGGAGTGTTTGAGCAGTATGGGAAAAAAAAGGGAGTTTGATATTATTGCCCCACCAACAGTCAAGTGGGAGAGTGATGGTTGGATAATCGCACTCGAGGGCAAACTCTTCAACTGGGACGGTGACCGCAAGGGTGTTGACTACCCTTTTGTGTAAAATATGGACAAAAACACCCAGGGGACTCGGTTTCCCCGAGCGATGCTTTGTGTGCAGAGGAGAGGGTCATAGGTGGAGGAACTGCCAGTATCTGGGTCAAGGGTGTCATTACTGTGGTGGAAGAGGTCATTACAAGAGGGACTGCCCCAAAAGGAACACTGGACAGGTACAGAGCTATAGGCAGGCCAATTAGAGCCACCAATAGTCAGTCACCGTAAATAGGCCAGTGAGATCTTCTCAATCAGGAGCAAACTCCAGTCGAGGGAGACCGAGGGCACAAAATAATCGGACCCCGGGAGGGTCTTTCACCCGACACGGGAGGAGGTCGGGGTTGCATCGGATGTGATGGCGGTACACTACTAATGAATAATTTTAATGTGCATATGTTGTTTGATCCGGGTGCCACCCACTCATTCATTGCTAAGAGAATTGTCACTAAACCGAGAAAGGGAGTAGAAATTGTAGAGAAGGGGTTCGTAATTGGAACTCCAATAAGAAACATGATTGAAACAAATATTGTATATGTGGATGTGGGGGTTAGTCTATCTAGGTATGAAACAAAAGTAGACTTGATTCCTTTAGAGCTGCATGATTTTCACATAATCCTAGGCATGAATTGGTTGAGTAAATACAAGGCTCTAATAGATTGTTATGCTAAAATTGTTACTTTCCAAACACTTGAGGGCGAGAGGATGATTTTTGAAGGGGAGAGAATTCTCAAACCTATTGCCTTAATATCGGTGGTAACAGCCCAAAAACTTTTAAGAAAGGGACGTATGGGATACCTCGCATATATCTTAAACTTTGATGATGAAGGTCCACGACTGAAGGATATTCCTATGGTGAAGGAATTCCAAGATGTGTTTCCTGAAGAACTACCGGGACTACCCCCGGAGCGAGAAGTAGAAGTGTCCATAGACACTTTTCCTGGAGTCCCACCCATAACCCAACAACCGTACCGGATGGCTCCGGCAGAATTAAACGAGTTAAAGACTCAACTACAGGAATTGTTAGACAAAGGGTTCATACGGCCCAGTAATTCTCCTTGGGGAGCACCGATTCTATTTGTAAGGAAGAAAGATGGAACTCATAGACTTTATATTGACTATCGATTGTTGAACAAAATAACAATGAAAAACAAGTATCGTTACCTCGAGATAGATGATTTGTTTGATCAATTAAAGGGCATTTTCGAAGATAGATTTGAGATCGTGGTACTATCGATGAAGATTAAAGAAGCGGATGTAGCAAAGACCGCATTTAGAACTCGTTACGGACACTATGAATTTTTGGTGCTACCATTTGGGTTGACGAACGCCTAGCCCTCTTTATGGACTTGATGAATCGGGTTTTCCAACCATATCTTGATAAGTTTGTGGTAGTATTCATTGATGATATACTAGTGTACTCGAATTCTTTCGAGGAGCATGAAGAACACTTGAGACAAACCTTACAAACTTTGAGAGATCACTAGTTATATGCAAAACTGAGTAAATGTGAATTTTGGTGAAGAGAGTGACGTTTCGGGACACGTCATTTCGGTTGAAGGTGTTTTCGTAGACCCCTAAAAAGTCGGGAGTCTTGAAATGGGAAAGACCGACTTCGGTCACCGAAATACGTAGCTTCCTAGGACTTGCAGGATACTATCGGAGATTTATCGAAGGTTTTTCCCCGATTGCAACCCCTTTGACCCGGCTAACTAGGAAGAATAAGAAATGGGTGTGGTCGAGAAGAATGTGAGAAAAGCTTCCAAGAATTGAAGAGGAGGCTCACCTTGCTCTGTGTTAACCCTTCCCTCGGGGACCGAGGGTTTTGTGGTATATAATGATGCCTCGGGAAGGGATTGGGGTGTGTTTTGATGCAACATGGGAAGGTGATCGCCTATGCATCAAGGCAGTTAAAGACTCATGATGTGAACTATCCGGTGCACGACCTGGAGTTGGCTGCTATAGTATTTGCCTTGAGGATATGGAGACACTATTTGTATAGGTCTCGAACATAAATTTTTACTGATCATTAGAGCCTGAAGTATCGATGTCGCAAAAGGAGTTGAACATGTGACAAAGAAGGTGGATAGAGCTCATTAAGGATTATGATTGCACCATAGAATATTGATTGTGCATCAAAAGTATCATTAAGTCTCTTATTTTACATATGTATTTATTGTTTTTATTTGGGTTTTTTATAATAATTGATGTGCTTTTTAGTAATGAAGTTTCTTTTAATGTTTCAATAGGTTTTTGGAGCTTAAATGAATTATTTCAGAAAATTCAACATTGGAATTCAGAAAAAAGAATTGAAGAGAAATTTAGTTGAAGATTGAAGCAAATCTTGGTTCAAATAAGTGCTCCAAATTTGCCCCAAAAATCAATTCTATTCCAATTCTAGAAAAGAATATCATATGATCTATTTCAAGCCCAAACTTGCCTTATGTTGTGTGCAAACTTCAACCATCAAACACTCAAGGTTTTAATGTCAATCTTAGCCCAAATAATAGGTACATTTGTATCCTTATTTGATGCTTAAATTCAGCCCCAAATCAGCCCCAAATCAGCTCAAGCACAATCCATGATCTTACATGTCCACACAACAAATAACATTTGATTTATTTTGGGTAATTCATTGACCCAAGAGGGCAAGCACATGGATGGAAAGCTGGAGGGGACATTGTCACATTATTTTAGGTCAAAAAGAAGTAAGAGACAGCTCACAAAGGAGGAAAAAAAATGTGCACCAAAGTGTTCTCCAAGCTTGCCTGATTTGATTTTTCAGAACACCTTTTGGTGTTTTGCCCATAACTTTTGACTCAAATGTCCAAATGAGCTGTTATTTAATGATCTGGAAAGCTAACAGAATGCTATATAAATATGTCTCTAATATCCATCTCC
This sequence comes from Populus x sibirica, assembly GCA_019202695.1. NCBI lineage: Eukaryota > Viridiplantae > Streptophyta > Magnoliopsida > Malpighiales > Salicaceae > Populus > Populus x sibirica. Next base: position 147,539 of record JAGMVL010000162.1, read on the forward strand.
AAAAGAGGCTTATAAGAGGGTCGAATTGCTGTCCAAAGTTAGAGTCAGATTTGTGTCCGAATATTTACTGAAATTGTGTTGTGTTCTTCTTTATAGATTTCGGTTCTTTAGCTTGTAAAACTTATTATTTCAGTGTGATTCAAGTTATTTCATGTTTATTGAAGTGTTCTTATATATAATCATGGTTGGCTAATCTCCTTCTTGGATCCAAATCAAGGATGATGGTGATTGAGGTGAGTTCTTTAAGATATGAATGAATCTTAATGTCTATCTTTTCATTTTCTTCATGAATGTTTTATTATTGCAAAGAAATTTTAGAAATCATTTAGGTAATGTTATAATCTTGAATTTTTATGCACAAACCTTAGTTTTGGTATAGAGATTGCTTGATTCAATGTCTTACTTAATATGAAAATACTTGTTTATTCTTAAGCAATAATCAATCTTCATCTTTTTAAACTTCATTGTAATATCTTCCGATCTAATATCACCATCGTTGATATTAGGTTGAGTTATCTTATATATGTTGAAGGAATCACTAATACATCACCATTAAAATTGATTTGGACCAAGACTTACTTTTTCTTGTCATTTAAAATCTATTTACACTTTTTCATCTTTGAAAACAAATCCATCAATCATTTTCAACCAAGTTATTGTTAATTTAATTTCTCTTGAGTTTTTTTTGTTACCTAGCTTAATTTCCAGATCTAGCTCTCTGTGGATATGACCTCGATCTTACCGAGTTAATTGCTACACCGCACACTCGTGCACTTACGAGTTAAAACAAGCCGAACATAAAAAGCGATCAAGCAATTTTGGCGCGCGTTGCGGGAGCTAGCAAGCAAAGCTAACAAATTTATATTTGATTATTGGAAAACAAAAAAAATACATAGAAATAAAAAATCAAATGGTCGGTTTTACCGCCTAAAAAAAATAAAAAATTTGACCTCAACTTTTCGGATATTGGATCGTGGACTGGACTATTAATTGTTGGATTTTGGTTGGTTCAACCATTTTTATTTTATTGTCTATTCTAATTAGTTTCTAATATTTATTGTTTATATTATAAGGCCGGTATTACCGCCTCTTGTTCATTTTATTTTATTTTGTTGTTTATTGTTGTTATTTTTTTTATATTTATTGTCTGAAGTGCTTGGCCGGTATTACCGCCTTTTTATTCATGCTTGTTATAATTTTCTTTTAATGTTTATTGTTGTTATTATTGCTTATTAGTTGGAGTGTGAATTTCTTAATTTGTTGTATTTTTATTTTTGTGCTATTACTTTAACTTTTACGTTTCATTTACTTTTATTTGCAATCTTCTTTTTCTTTTTCTTTCATATTCATATAATTGTTATATTATTTTTCATCATGGCTAATGTTGAAGATGTAGAGGGTGAAGGGAGTGTTCAAGGTAATGGACCTCCACAATTCAATGATCAACCTAATTTTCGAACTCTTAGGGAGTATCTTCACCTGCCTAGACAAAGTACACCTTCGTGTATTATCTTGCCTCTTAACCAACAAGCTTTCAATTTAAAACCGGGCACGATTCAACTTCTTCCCACATTTCACGGTATGGATTCTGAAAATCCATATATACATATTAAGGACTTTGAAGAGGTATGTAATACTTTTATTGATAGAACATGCACCGAGGAAACCATTCGGCTTAAATTGTTCCCATTCTCTCTAAAGGATAAAGCCAAGCTTTGGCTAAACTCCTTGCGTCCTAGGTCTATAGGTACATGGAGAGAAATGCAAGCTAAATTTTGAAAAAATACTTCCCCACTCATAGAACGGCGGCCTTACAACGTCAAATGATGAATTTTTCTTGTAGTCCAAATGAGTCATTTCACCAAGCTTGGGAAAGGTTCAAAGACTTGTTAAATGCATGCCCCCACCATGGTTTTGAGAGTGGAGGTTAGTGAGTTTCTTCTACGACTCTCTTACCATGCATTTTAAAAAGCTAGTGTCAACCATGTGTAATGGTGAGTTTTATGACAAAGAACCAAGTGAAGCCTTTGATTTCTTTGATAAATTGGCTGAAAACACAAAGCAATGGGAGACTTCTCTCCCACTTCATGTTGAGTCTAGAAACACCATTTCTCATTCAAGTGGGAAGTTCCAATTGAAAGAGACTGATGATCTCAATGCTAGATTAGCCTCATTGGCTAGGAAAGTAGAGTCTCTTGAGATTAAAAAAGTGCATGTCATGAGTGAAAAACAAGAGGAAAGTCGTGTTGTTTGTGAGAGCAAAGGGCATAGGACAACCGAGTGTCTTACCATTCCAGCCTTCAAGGAAGTGCTATATGGCCAAACTTCCGATTCAAGTAATGTTAGAAAGCCATTTTCAAACCAAGTAGGCAATCCCTACTCGAGACCTACAATCCGGATGGAGGAACCACCCAAATTTTGGATGGAGAAATGAGGGCTCTTCAGATACCTCAAACATTTCAACCTCCAACCCAACCATTTCATGCTCCTACACATAACACATACCAACCACCTCATAAGAGATCCCTAGAGGATACTCTTCAACAATTCATGCAAACATAAGGAGGAATCAACAACCAAGCTTACAAATTTCAAGACCGGACTAATAGGACTTTAGATGACATTCGAAGTCAACTAACCAAGTTGACTCAATCACTAAGCATTCAAGAGAAGGAAAGATTCCACCTCAACCAATACCAAATCCTAGAGGTCGTACACATGAGTGAATCCTCATCTAGTGAACCTTCAAACCATGAACAAGTCCAAGCCATCATTACCCTTAGAAGTGGAAAGATTGTTGACAAAGCTATAGGTTTTGAGATTCCTGAGAGGTATGTGGAGGAGAAATCTAAGAAAAGTGAAGAGGAAATCAAAACACAAGTGACAAATAAGAGCTTGAGTGACAAAGAAGGTGAGATAAATGAGAAAGAGATGAGTGAGAAAGGAGATGATTCAAGAAAAATTAGAGTCAAAGTGAGTGATTTAGAATTTGTTCCTAGAGCACCATTTCCACAAAGGTTAGGGAAACCTAAACATGATTTTATGAACTCGTAAATCTATGAATTGTTCAAACAAGTGAAAGTCAACATTCCACTCCTTGATGCAAGTCCCATCTTATGCAAAGTTCCTCAAGGACTTATGCACAGTCAAAAGGAGATTGAATGTGAAAGAAAGAGCCTTTCTAACCGAACATGCTAGTGCCATCATCAGTTTAAGACCCCTCCTAAATACAAAGATCCCGGGTGTCCTACCATTTCATGCATTATTGGAAGTCATAAGATAGATCAAGCTTTGTTGGATTTAGGAGCAAGTGTGAATTTAATACCCTACACCGTTTACGAACGGTTAGGTCTAGGAGAAATCAAGCCTACTCGAATCACCCTTCAATTAGCCGATAGGTCAATCAAGATTCCCGTGGGTATTGTTGAGGATGTGTTGGTCCAAGTAGATAAATTCTACTTTCCTGTTGATTTTGTAGTGCTAGACACTGCACCAATTCAAGGTTCTAATGCTCCCATCCCGGTCATTTTAGGTAGACCTTTCCTAGCTACATCCAATGCTTTAATTAACCGTAGGAATGGGGTGATGAAATTGTCTTTTGGGAATATGACGTGGAGATGAACATATTCAATGTCTCCAAACAAATTGGTGAACATGAGGACATTAGAGAGGTAGATTTGATCCAAACAAGTTTGTCAAGAACACTTTGAGAGAGAGTGGATCAAGGATCCATTGGAGAGAACTTTAATTCATGATGAAAGATTTTGTTCTTTGGAATGTGTTGATAAGGAAGTAAGAGAACTCGAGACTTATTTAGATCCAATGCCCATTATGTCAATAGGTCAATGGACCCCATCGTTTGAGCCTTTGATTTCACCCCAAGTGAAAGCCGAGGCATCTTTTGTCCAACCTTATAAACCGTAAAGGAAGCCTTTACCGAGTGATCTTAAGTATGCATTTCTAGGGGAAGATGAATCATATCCTATTGTGATTTCATCAAAACTTAGCATAGAGCAAGAACAAGAACTTTGAGAGTGGTGAGAAAACACAAGAAAGCAATTGGGTGGACTATTATCGACTTGAAACGAATTAGCCCTCTTTTATGTACACATAGAATCTATCTTGAAGAAGAGGCTAAATCTGTGAGGAAAATGTAAAGACGATTGAACCCAAACATGAAGGAAGTAGTAAGAGGTGAAGTGCTTAAGCTACTTGATGCAGGTATCATTTACCCCATTGCAAACTCAAATGGGTTAGTCCAACCCAAGTTGTCCCTAAAAAATCTGGAGTCACGATAGTGAAGAATGAAAATAATGAGCTAGTACCAACTAGAATCCAAACTGGATGGCGTATGTGCATTGATTATCATAAGTTGAACATGGTGACTAGGAAGGACCATTTTCCGCTTCCATTTTTAGACCAAGTGCTTGAAAGAGTAGCAGAAAGAGCTTTCTATTGTTTTCTTGATGGATACTCGTGTTACAACCAAATTGAGATTTCTTTAGAAGACCAAGAAAAAACCACTTTCACTTTTCCTTTTGGTACCTATGCTTACATAAGAATGCCTTTTGGCTTGTGTAATGCACCAGCCACTTTTCAAAGGTGCATGATGAGTATCTTTAGTGACATGGTGGAAATTTTTTGGAAGTTTTCATGGATGATTTTTCAGTTTATGGGGATTCTTATGAGTTGTGTCTAAGGCATTTAGAAAAGGTTCTTGAAAGGTGTGAAGAGAGCAATCTTGTACTCAATTGGGAGAAGTGTCATTTTATAGTGACACATGCCATTGTCTTAGGTCACATTGTCTCTTCAAAAGGGATAGAGGTAGATAAGTCAAAGGTTGAAGTCATTCAAAAATTACCTACCCCTCGGTGTGAAAGATGTGAGATCCTTTTTTAGGACATCTTTGGTTTTTACCGAAGATTCATTCATTCTTTTAGTACCATTGCCAAACCATTGTGTAACTTGTTGTCACAAGATGTTCAATTTGATTGGACATCAAAATGTCAAGAAGCTTTTGAAAAGCTTAAAGGGTTGTTGACCACCGCACCAATCATGCAAGCTCCCGATTGGTCTTTACCATTTGAACGATGTGTGATGCTAGTGATTTTGCGGTAGGAGCCGTTTTAGGGCAAAGAAAAGATAAGAAACCTCATGTCATTTATTATGCTAGCAAGACTTTGAATGATGCTCAATTGAATTACACTACAACCGAAAAATAACTTTTAGCCGTGGTCTTTGCATTGGACAAGTTTCGGTCTTATTTGGTGGATCTCTTGTTATTGTTTTCACCGATCTTGCGCATTGAAATACTTGCTCACAAAACAAGATGCCAAGCCACATTTGATTCGATGGATCCTCCTACTCCAAGAGTTTAACCCTTGAAATTCGAGATAAAAAGGGAGTAGAGAATGTAGTGGCCGATCATTTGTCCCGTCTTTCAAGCTATGAGACCATAATTGATGAATCTCCAATAAATGAATTCTTTGCCGATGAAAATTTATTTTGTGGTGCATCAAGTTCCTACATTGGCTCTCCATGGTATGCCGACGTAGCAAATTACCTAGCCACAAGTCGATTCCTTCTCATTAGTCTAAACTTGATAAAAATTCTTGCGCAACATGCGTACTTTTTTTTGGGATGACCCCTACCTATTTAAATACCTGCCCTAACCAAATTCTTAGGCGATGCATCCTCGATCATGAAATTCCAAGTGTCATTAATTTTTGTCATGCATTAGCCTCTCGGTGGGCATTTCTCTTCCAAAAAAACCATTGCCAAGATCTTGCATGATGGTTTTTATTGGCCCACCATGTTCAAAGATGTCCATGCCTTCTCCGTGTTGCATGTGACCGATGCCAACGACTAGGTACCCTCACTAGGCGTAACATGATGCCCCTAAGCCCTATTTTTTGTTTTGGAAATATTTGATTGTTGGGGGGATTGATTTCATGGAACCTTTTCCAAGTTCATTTGGTTACCAATTCATCCTTGTAGCCATGATTATGTGTCTAAATGGGTGGAGGCCATTGCATCTCGAACTAATGACCATCGAGTTGTGGTCAAATTCTTGAAAGAAAACATTTTCTCTCGTTTTGGCATGCCTCGGCTATGATTGGTGATGGGGGGAAAACATTTTTGTAACAAGCCCATTGGGATTTGATGAGAAAATATGGTGTAATTCACAAGGTCGAAACCCTATCACCCACGTACTAATGGCCAAGCCGAGTTGGCAAATAGGGAGATTAAGAACATTCTAGAGAAAACGAGTCAATCCAAACCGTAAAGATTGGTCCCTACGACTAGTTGATGCTTTGTGGGCATATCGCACCGCTTACAAGACCTCTTAGGAATGTCACCTTATAGGCTAGTTTATGGAAAGCCTTGTCATCTCCCCGTTGGAGATTGAGCACCATGCATATTGGGCCATCCGACAATTCAATGATAATGAAAACGAGGTTGGCAAAAATAGAAAGCTTCAATTGGATGAATTAGAGGAGTCGAGAAATGATGCATTTGAAAATGCAAAAATTTCAAAACATAAGATGAAAGCTTTGCATGATAAACATATTTTTAGAAAATCCTTTCATGTTGGTCAAAAGGTTCTCTTGTATAATTCACGATTACATCTCTTTCCGGGAAGTTGAGGACAAAATGGATTGGTCCATTTGTGATTAAATCCATCTCTCGAGCATGGTGCATTTGAGGTAGAAAATCCTAAGAATGGAAATGTTTTCAAAGTAAATGGTCATCGATTGAAACCTTATCTTGAAAACATTGTGGTGAAAGTTGAGACATTGGATCTTGAAGATCCA
>JAGMVL010002088.1:0-78687 GCA_019202695.1 Populus x sibirica
CAACAAATCCTGAAAAGCTAATGGGATAAGGTGTTTGCATAAACACATGGCGGAGTCATGACTCTTCATTCCATATAATGCGTCTCTCGTGTCTTTCGACCTTGATAATATTCGAGGCATGTCCATCGAGAGACATAAACTCTTAAGCCATTTGTAGACTAGCTGGTTGTCTGCGTTTTTTCTCTACAGCTTGAGAAGCTTACTCTTGGTTTTCGACGGGTGACCCATCACAAACCAACTCCATATTTTACTGTTCTGAACAAAGCTTCCCATCCGATCAGCCTTGATCTTTGTCCTTTGTCCCTTAAATTCATAGCGGTGTTGAAAATGTTCTCGACCGCGTTCTTTCAATGTACTTGGCGTCAAGTTGGCATAGCGGAGAAAGATTGGTCTTCCAATAAGGAAGCTCCCAAAATATGCCAGCCGCTGGTCATAGATTGCAAACCGACCAGGAAACTTAAGCACCTGATTGGAGACCAGAAACCCGATTTCAGGTCCTACGACACGTCATCAAACAATTCTTCACTTGAAAAGGCGCGGGAGGTGCGACATCATTTTGACTACGCCACCAAAGAATCCTTTACGATTCTTTAAGTACACTGTGGTTATGTGGCAGCAGCGGGGTGATCAGCTTTACCCGTTTGTTAGCGTGAATGCCTTGTTGTTCTCCATACAATATGGACATACTGGCTTTCCATGCGTGCTCAACCGAGAACCATTCTATAGGCTGGGGAAATCATTGATAGTCCACGTAAAGCCTTTCTCATAGCAAAATTTTGTTTCCTCGAGATGTCATGAGTCAAAGCTCCGAGAGGACCTAAGCTAGCCCAAACTCATCAATCAACGGGTGAAGACAAACATCTATATTCCAGCCCCGGTTTGCTCGGACACAGTATGACCATAGATAAAAACATGAACTACGGCCTCGTACACATCCCGGTGGCAAGTTATAAAGCGTCGGTATATTAGACGGCCCAAGCCAACAAGAATAAGGAGCGACAAATGACCCAAATGGGTTGAATCCGTGCATTACCTGCCCCAGATGCACGTTCCTTGATTCCACTGAAAAGTGAGGATGTATCCTTGTTCAAGTGTTTCCGGGCTTCATAATTAGAAGGATGAACCATCACTCCATCAACTAGCATGGTGTGATTGGTGCCATGTCATGTGCTCAACGGTCCTTGGTGACATGAATAAACTCTACGATTCTAGGTGAGATTGGGAAGTATCTAAGTTTTATATGCCACGAGGAGTCTTCCCTCTACCGGTTCTGGGTTTGTAACGAGGAATGCCAGCATGTCATGCACTTTCGGTCATCTCGGCTTATTTTCAAGGTAGTATAATATGTCGAGAGATTAGGGCATATATCAATTTTCTAGTATCCTAAACCGAGGGTTTCATCATGGACTTGGCAAAGCATATAAGTTCTCTTTGATCTATTCCCTTAGTGTAATATGCTTCTCGCCCATTTAATAATCTTGTCATAAGCCGGCCTTATCTCTTCAACCCAAGTGATCGACTGAAATGATGGTGAACACGTACTCCGGTGATAATTCTACTTTGTGGTTGATGCGGCCATCCATAATGGTTCGTCAGAATCTCTCATGAGATCAAAAAACCTTACGCATCTGCACGTAGGTTCTTCTTCTACGATTGGACATTCCGACATTATCATCACTCATTCTCATTGCATCTATAACCATGTTTTTACCCATTTTTTGGTTCACATAAAAATGAGAAAATACAAAAAAATATATTAAAAGAAATCCAAATAATAGGATTGGGCGAGAAAGGATTCTTTGGAATGCGAAAGAATGCCAAAATTGGTTGAGGAGATTCAAAAATGCCAAAAGGTTGAAATTTGTGATGTTGAGCCCTTTTGATGAGGAAAATTCAATTTGAGGAAGAAAAGTCCAAAATCGATGTTTATAGACTCAATTAAATTTTATCCAAGGTTTAATTGAATTCATAGAGGGTTTGATTGCAAGAAAATTGATTTTTCTAAGTCAATTTAGGCTTTTATCATGGGAAGAAATTAAAAGTTACAGGTCCAATTATAATTTTTAAGAGTTGATTTACTCAAATCAAGGAGCAATTGCATATTTATTGAAGTTTTGATGGACAATTAGGGACTCATTCGAAACAATCCAAAATCAAGGACCAAACCAGAAAAGGTGCTAAAGTGTAAAGGGACACAATTACAATTTTGGCACAGGATTTGATTACAAAGCTGCAAGAAATTCAATGGCTGAATCAAAAGAAACCAAGCGGCGCCGTTTCACCATGTCATCGTCTGCGACAGCTGGTGTTCTTTGATAATTAAGGAAGGAGACGTTGGCAGCGATAATGGAGCCGTTTCCAAATCAAGAAGGGAGCGTATCGCGGCTGACACGCCCTCACCACCGTGATGCCGCCGGCTTACCAAAAAACATTCTCATCCTCCGGCTATAAAAGCCAGAAGAAAAACCAAACGCAGGGAGGGAGAAACACTGGAGAGGGAACGAGACAGAGGAGAAAGAAAACAGAGAAGGTGAAACGTAAAGAGGAGAAAACAGGGGGGAGAACAGAAGAGAACTGAAAAGAAAAAAACCCAAGAAGAAACGAGAGGGAAAACCAGAGGGAACTTTGACAGAGGAAAGAATAAAAGAGGAGGGGAGAGAGCCGCACCAGCACTGCCAACGCCATCGTCAGCCTCATCATCTTCTTCGTCCAGCAGCTACTGCCATTCTCCATCACAACCGCACCAGCACTGCACAACGAAAAGAGAAAAACAGAGGGGGAAAGGAGGGGAAGAAGGAGACAGCAGAAAAAGAAAACAGTGAGAGGGAAAAAGAGAGGAAAACAGGGAGAAGAGGGAGAGAATAAAAGCAGAGGAGACGACATGAGGAAGAGTGGCAGCAGACAGGGAAAAGAAAAAAGAAAGAGAGGAGAACCCGAGAGGAGAGATGGAGAGAGCATAGGAAAACAAAGGGAGGGAAAAAGATTTAAAAAATACACAGAAAGCAAAATACAGAGAGAAGGAAGAATAGTGGAAGAACTGAACAAGAGAGTAGCTTCGACCCATCAGCTTCACCATCGTCTACGTCCCCAAGCAACAGCTTCGCCTCCAGCTGCACCAGGGAACAGGGGAGAAGAAAAGAAAAAAAACAGAGAGGCAGATCGAGAAGGAGAAGAGAAGGGGCAGGAGGAGAAAACGAGAGAGACGGCCAGAAGGGAGGAAAGGAAAGGAGAAACAGGGAAACCAGTAGAGAGAAGCAAACAGAAACGAAAAAAACTAGGAAGAATCAGAGCACGTTGTTGCCTTCGCTTCCAGGTAAGCTTCTCAAACTTTTACACTGTGCACTTGAAGATTAATTACACCGTGACTGTAGCAGCTTACTAGCAGGCGTGCGTGAATGGTTCACGCACGCTTGCGGATAAAACCAATCGGGTGTAGCCGATTCGCATAGGCCATATTGGACCAGCCCAAAAAAAAATCTTAAAAATTCTTTTCAAAAAAATATGTGATTTTCCACAAATATTTTATTGCATTTTAAAAAAATATTAGTTTGTATTTTTATATTGTAAAGATACAAATCTAGTATTAAAATATCTGATTTTCGTAAAAATAAAAAAAATATTTGGTTTTCATGCATACGGCCAAGTCTCTCAAAAATAAAAAATCATATTGTATTTTCATACAACAAAGAAAATTTCAAAAATGTATTAGCATGCATTTTTAGCTTTAATAACCAGTTTATTAAAGTCATGAGAACTAGGCCAATATTTCAAAAATTCTAAAAAATTTATTTTGTTTTTTTTTAGTATGCGGGGTTATGATCTTATACGTAAGACATGTTCCGGATATTAAATTTTCTTTGTTGGCATTAGATTGGTTAGGTTTTACCCGATAAGATAAGGGGATTTCTTTACCGAAAGAGAACTTTTCTTAAACAATAAAGACGGACCAACAAATAGAAAGCACGACATGACCTTAGATTTTATCAGACAATAAAAGAATGCGACTTACCTTAGGTAGGGCGTATTTGGGTGCTAATACCTTCCCTTTACGCAACCGGTCCCCATACCCGTTATACGAGACCCGTTAGGGTTCCTAGTAACCAAAATACTAGGTGGCGACTCCTATTCCATTTTGCACATCACATTTAGATACAAGAATTCGAGGGTGGATGTTTTCGCACGCGACGCCGCACACGTTGCGACAAATCATATTCCCTGTAAGGATTCTTGTTCTCATTTCCAACTTCATGCATGTTGCTAGCACTGAAGTTAACCCAACCACCGTTCTTCCATGCTCTCATCGGAACAAATAGTTCTCCGTGAGCATACCAACACGAGTAATCTTTCATGAACCCTTTGGTTAGAAGATGCATCGTTACAACATCTTGATGCAGAAACTTTAAATTTTTACACTTCTTGCATGGACACCTAATAACGCCATCTAGCAAATTCCTCGGGATAGATGTTGCGAAATTAATAAAACCCCCTGGACATCGTTACAATAATCCATCCTTCGCAATCCCTTGGGGTGAGTCCCGATACATCCATGACTTCTATTGAACCTCTATAAAACATATCAAAAATATTGGTTTTCCCCGACATTATCCAACAAACTAAAACAACACTTATGTTAAATATTCATTATCAATTATCAACTATCAACGTTTATACATACAAATTTATACATATATAAATTTACAATCACAACTTCGAAATAGAATTGATAACAATTAAACAAGACTCGTTAAACAAGCTATTAATTATTTATTTCATCACAACGACACATTTAATTCGGTGTAATTCAAACAAAATTTCAACAATTTACAAACAAATATAATTTGATAAAATCTAAAACAAAAAACTATAACAACTACAAAAATTTATACATTCATACTACAAAGTTTCTTTGACAAATAACAATTAAACAAGTACAAACGTTAACAAAATACATATACTAAAACAATAAAATTCACAATTAAATATTAAAACTCAAAAAGGATAGATTTACTTACAAAAAAATGATAAAATCTACAAGAAATGGGTATTGAGTGCTCGTGTTGGGAATGGAGGAGAGTTGGGATGGGTATGGCTGCAGTTTGGGAGGGGTGAGGTGGGATGGGGAAGGAAGAAGAAGGGAGAAACAAAGGAAGAGGAGTGTCGGTAGATCGGTAGGTATATAATGGTTTTTTCCGATGGAATCACCGACGGATTACTTTCGTCGGTGATTCCATCGGTGATAGTGCCACGTCACTGTACGGCTATCTCAGTTTGAATCTCTCAGTCATTCCATCGGTAAAATCGTCTGACGTCACCACGTCGTTGCATATTTCCAGACAAACTTTATACCCCGTTAGCGAAACAGTCGGTATATACCGACCGTTTCGCTGACGGTTTTAGGCCATCGGTATATATCGACAGATTTTGAGATGGAATTATGTCCGTTGGTAATAATTACCGACAGAATTTTTATGTCGGTAATTCCGTTGGTTTTCTCTGGTTTTCTGGTAGTGAATGAATGATTGATGAACTTGAATGAAATGTGGAATGAGATGAAAAAAATGCGAAATTATGATCATGTTGAACTCTTAAGGACATACTTGAACTAAAATAGAATGCATGATGGCATGATTACCTTGATTCTTGCATGTATGATAGAAGAACTTGTGTTAGAAAGGGTTATGTACAAAATTGTGTAGTCATTGGGACTTTAGACCTGCTTGAAACCAAAACTCGAAGTATGTTGGTATTAATGACATAAATTTTTGCTTGTGTTTGATGAAATTGTATAATAATATTGTAAACCCCTAGGCCAAAAAAAAGAATGGTATGAAAAGTGTTGGTGTAAACACCGGCGAGAAATCGGTAATGTTGTCGCGGCACGAGAATAAGCCATAAATGACTAAAAATGGAAAATAAATATAGTAAAGTAGCTCCGATGAGACAGTAAAATGATTGGGTGCTTTACGCAAGGATGAAATAAGGAGATTTTGATTTTTTGGTGAAAAATCATAAATCGACTAGTCTTACATTAAAAATTCATAACTCTCGATTGGGTTGTCGAAATATATGAAAATTTATGTGGAGACTTCTAATATATTTTCTTAGCTTTGGTTAAAATTTTAGAATTTTCAGAGAAATTGGGATTTTTTTTAGAAAATTGCAATTTGACCAGTTTTACGTTATCGCGCATAACTTTTAATATGATTGACAAATGAGTTGAAACTTTGTGTGGAGCATTATAATATATTATTTTATCATGGGGTAAAGTTTCAGAATTTTTAGAATATTATGTCTGGTGATTTTAAAAATTTGCACGAAAAAATACTAGTAACCAGGTAAAATACACACACACACACACACACACTAGAGACACATGGTAATATAATTAAAAGAAAGATGGTATTAATTAGTTGAAATATCAGCTTTCAAAGGGCTGTTTCCAGTCGACTAAAAGAAGAAAAGAAAATGACTCATAAGGACTAGATAAATTTAAATAAGAAAGGCAAGGGTTTAAATGAAAATAATGAAAATTTTACTATATAAACCCCAATTTGCTTGGGTTGTCCAGCGAGTTATAGGGACAGAAAGGGGAGTTAGGGATTTTCTTACATCTTCTCCATAATTCTCTCATCAATTCTTGAAAATAATGCATGACTATAGAGAGTTAAGATAATTAAGAAGGTTTATGGTGAGCTACACTAAATATTTGAATGATCTAAGGGTTTTAAAGCTTGTGGAGGAAAAATGAAGTGTAGAGAAAGGAAGAAGAAGGAGGGAGATAAAGGATGGTTTCACCTTGAGGTTTCTTCTAATTAAATTCCTTGTTATGTTAGTAGTAAGTATGATTTTATTGTGTTGATTGTAGAAATTTCATACATGTATGCTTGGGTGATGATGTGCTTGATTATGGAACTTTGTGATTAGCATATTGGTTGTAGTAATTTGTGATGTTGTTATGAAATTTTGTTTGGTGGTATGAGAATTGAATGGGTTAGTGTTTAATTGAGTAAAAAGTTGAAGAAATTTCATGCTACCTTTACTTGAAATTTTGGCATTGGTAGAAAAATATAGGGGATGTATGTGATTAATGAAATGGAAAATAACCATGCTCAAATGAATAAAATTAACCTTAGATGAGGTTTTGAAAACTAGAATCAAAGAAGAATTGATCCCTCATTGGATGTAAAAAAAATAAATCGGCAAGGCTAAATGGAAGAAGAGGAAAATTGTATTTGACTAAGTTAGGATTTTAGTTTGGATGGAAATATATTTAATGGGGTTAAGTAATGCATAAACAAGTAGGAAGTAAACGGGGGAAAAAAAAAACATCCTTACTAAACTAAGAAATTTGGCAAAGTGAGGAAAGAAATAAAACGATGGAATGCGATGTGGGTAATGATAAAATTAGCGTTGAAATACATTAAGAAACATGGTGAGAGGGATTGAATTGCAAATTAAATAGGATGGAAGGAAAATCTTAATATTCCATCTTATAAAGGTTTGGCCAAGTTCATGAAAATAAATGAATTTGGTTGTTAAATTGTGACAAAATCCTTGTTTAATTTTATTGTTGTAATATATAAGGATTAGGAAAAAATGATGGAATTGAAGTCTTGGAATGGATAATAAAACTAATTTATTAGTTGGATAAACCATGGTGATAAATGTATTATAAATAAAATAATTTATTATGGATATATGGATTGGAAGTAGTTTATTAGTGATTTATGAATGTGAAGTTTAAATTTAATTTCGCGTTGGCGAAATAAATTTAAATAATTTAAGAAAGAAATAATTGTATAAGTGATTTATTAATTCTTGTTGGTACATTAGAGTTGCCTATGGGAGGACAACATCGTGGTTGTGCATTCAGGGACCAAACTACGGGTAGGTGCCCGACACCTAATCTATTTAGGAAATTTTATGAATGTTAAGATATTGTAATTTTTCTTATAATGCCATTGTAAATATAAATATTGATGTGATATTATTATTAAGAAAATTGAAAAGTTCTGATTAATCAAATAGGCGATAATGGGTAGTCTATTATGAGATGTGATTTATTGTAACTGCAGAAAAACCTTGTATATATTACTTTTGACTGCAATGATAGAATTGTTATGCAAGAATTATTATCGACTGCTTTGGTGGGATTCGATGTATGATCTGTTACCGATTAAAACGATGGAAATCGTGTGTAATTTGTGTTAGACCGTCATGTAATAATAATAATAATAATAATAAGGTAATATATATATATATATATATATATATATATATATATGTGTGTGTGTGTGTGTGTGTGTGTGTGTGTGTGTGTGTGTGTGTGGAGAGAGAGAGAGAGAGAGAGAGAGAGATAGGAACTTCAAATTAATTGACGTATGAGATAGCCGATGAGATAAACGGATATTATATGGAAACTAGTTTCATGGTTAATTGGACTAGTGCCCTAGTTAATGGGCAAATGGAGAAACCGGTGCCCTGATTAATGGGTAATTGGAGGAACTAGTGCCCTGGTTTATGGGACTGGTGCCCTGGTTAATGGGCAAATGGAGAAACCGGTGCCCTAGTTAACGGTTAATTAGAGGAACTAATGCCCTGGTTAATGGGCAAAAGGAGAAATTGGTGCCCTATTTAATGGGTAATTGGAGAAACTAGTGTCCTGGTTAATGGGATCAGGACTTTGATTAATGGGCAATTGAAGAAGCCAATAATTTTGTAATTGAATAAATGTCCAGTTGGGACTAGAAAGGACATTAGTATGTCCTTAGTTTGTGCTAATTGTATTGATATGTAAAGTTAAGGATAAAATAAGAAATTAATTGTTTAGTAATTGATAGGGTAAATATATAGAAGAGATAATAGTAAATAATCAATGTGAATAAAACTGATTGTATTTGGTATTAAATAAAATATCGTGTACCTCGCAGGTGTTGTGCGGATTAGTAAATTATGTTTGTAGTATTGGATTAAGATATTGATAAAGATGTCGATAAATTGGTATAGTTCAAATATGAGGAAAACTCCACCAGAATTTTAGTAAAGTGTATATTAAATTATTTTAAAAAAGACAATTATGCATAATGGTTTTTGAATGGTTGAGATTGTCATATTAAGGGATTAATAAGTTATTCGGTGATCAATTGATCGCAACAATAACATGTAATGAAGCAAGATGTATATGAGTTTGATTGTCTTTGACAGGTTAAGGTTTGGGTATTAAATTATCCCTATGAACAAAGTTTAATGGAAAAGAAAAATAATATGAGCACATCTTTTAAGTATAAAAGTGATGGAAGTTTATGTAATAAATTATAAATAATAGAAATGGACATGAAATAAGAGGAATGAATAATGAATCGAGGAAATTTCTTAATATAACAAGGGTGTTGTATGGATTGATGTACAATGTATCACGGATATAATAAATGCTAGGGAAACAAAAGAGCGACTTGAATTACATATGTTGTGAATTAAATTACAATAGGAATTAGGCATAATTATGCAATGATTTATGATATGGATTAAAGATGGTTGTAAGAGGAAAAGATCATATGATTTATATGTGTTGAGAAAATAAATTATGGTGTAAATTCCATGTTATATGAAATAATAACATAAACTGAATATATTCATGAAATGGAAAGAGTTATGAAATAAATCCAAGGTGAAAAGAAACACTATATGAAAGTGTTTGAATGATTCCGATTAATTTTAAAGTTGTGAGGAATAAATCGTATATTGATGTGTTAAACTAGATTAAGGAAAAAGAAAAAGAAAAAGAAAGTTATAATGATATAAGAATGATAATGTGATGAATAAGATGTTGGAAATAAAACTTATTAGAGAACGAAGAAGATGTATAATGTTGGAAATTAATGTTAGATCAATATTCTTAAAGAAATATTTATGAAATTGGTTTTGATCATTTAGTTATTAAACGTTAGTAACTAGGATGATGCAAATATTTATTATGAATTAATTTATAATTTTTTTTATGTCACAGGTAAATTCTTTTGAGGACATCAGTTTCTTAGTGTCACCAAGTTATCTAGTTTTATGCAGAAAGATTATATGTATTTTAAGAAAAAGATAAACTTATAAATAATTTATGTGAATATGATTTAAACAATAGTTATGATAAACTGTGTTCTTTAATAAAAAAAATTGTTGAAAGCTTGTTGAGACTTTTCTTATATATATATAAAAAACAATTTACTCATATTTTTTTACATACTCGATCAATGAAAATAAGTATAAACGCATGTGAATGTGCTAGGTGTTACAAATATGTTAAGACGATGTTATGTGCAGAGTTATGTTGTCTACACTGAAGTAATTCGCTACTAAATTGTGTGGTCTGCAGCGAATTAGTTTCGTTGCTGATTTGTGTTATCTTCAGCGAAGGAATTTTTGCTGTCGAATTATGTTGCCTACAGCGAATTAGTTTCGCTACCAAGGGTGTTGTCTGTAGTGAATTAGTTTCGCTCCTGATTTGGAGTGCATGCAGTGAACCAGTTTTCTTTGTCAAATTATGTTGTATGCGGCAAATTAATTTCGCTGTCAAATTGTGTGGTCTGCAGCGAATTATTTTCGCTGCCGATTTGTATTATCTGTAGCGAAGGAATTTATGCTGCCGAATGGTGTTGCCTACAACGAATAAGTTTTCGTTGCCGAATCATGTGGTTTACAGCGAATCAATGTTCCCTACTAAAATTGTGTTGTCTGCAGCGAATCAGTGTTCGCTGTCGAAATTGAATTGTCTACAACAAATTAGCATTCACTGCTTTGAAAGTGTGTTAGGCTGCTTGCAAATCAGCGTTTACCATTAAAAATGTGTTGTTTGCGGTGAATTTGTGATTCGTGTCAAAGCGAGTTGTCTTCAACGAATCGATGTTCTGCGAAGGTATGTGTTCTATAGTGAATTTGTGATTCGCTGCTGAAATTGAATTGTCTATAGTGAATTAGCATTCACTACCAAAAGTGTGTTGTCTATAGCAAATCAGCATTAGTTGCCAAAGTTGTGTTATGCAGCGAATCGGCGTTCGCTATCGAGTTGTGTTGTTTGCGGTGAAGTGTGATTCATTGCTAAAATCGAGTTGCTTGCAACGAATTAGCATTCGCTACCAAAAGCGTGTTGGCTACAAGCGAAGTAGCATTTCTGCTTGAAATTGAAGTGCCTGTAGCGAAAGCGGTTTTCGGTGCCGGGTGCGGGCGCCTACAGCAGTAAGTTTTCATCTTGCCGAATTGCGGCACTGCAACGAAATAGTTTTCACTGCCAACCTGTAAAGCCCGCAGCGAATTAGTTTCACTGTCTATTTTCTACAATAGACTCCCAGGCAGAATTAACTTAAATGCTAATAACAATTTCATTGTATGATGGTGTAAAATGTGGAACACTTGAATGTGAACATATGAACTCTTGAAATAAGTATGGTGATGGATGTGATTTAAGTATGTAAATGTACTAATTTGTGGCCATTGATGTCTTAGGTGGTGTGGTAGGGATTAGACCATTGTCAGGACAAGGATAACCCGTAAGTGAAGTGGTAGGTGTTTCCACCTTTTTCTCATATGATGTTTATGTTTTGAAATAATTTACTTATGATGATATTTTATTAAATCCTTGTTGAATGATGAAAGCGACGATGAAGGGTTTGATTGAATTCTTGATGATTGTTGAAACGACTATGAAATGTTGATCGGGTTCTTGTTGAATATTGAAACAATGATGGAAATGTTAATGTTCGAAATGATCTGTTAGAGGTGGATATTTTATTGTGTTGTGATGAATATTAAACCGATTATGAGATGTTAATTGAGCTATTATAAATTTGGGCTACTGATGAATGGTAGTTTGAGTATTATGAAGGATCTAGTGTTGTATTTTATTGAATGTAATTGTGATGAATGATTGTATGAGTATTACGAAGGATCTACTGTCATGTCTTATTGAATGTAATTGTGATGAATGGTTGTATGAGTATTACGAAGGATACTGTCATGTCTTATTGAATGTAATTGTGATCAATGGTTGTATGAGTATTACAAAGGATCTATTGTCATGTCTTATTGAATGTAATTATGATGAATGGTTGTATGAATATTACAAAGAATCTATTGTTGTATCTTATTGAATGTAATTGTGACGAATGATTATATGAGTATTACGAGGGATCTATTGTTGTATTGTATTGAACATTAATTGTCACGAATGGTTGTATGAGTATTACGAAAGATCTACCATTGTATTATATGGAATGTTAATTATCATGGATGGTTGTATGAGTATTACAAGGGATTTATTATTGTATTGTATTGAACATTAACAATCATGAATGACTGGATGAGTAATACAAAAGGTGTACTATTGTGCTACTAAATGTTAAACTATTATGGAATGTTTTGTTTGTGTATTACAAAGGATCTATTATAGTGTTTACTGTATGTTAAACTATTATAGAACGCCTATACGAGTATCATGAAGGGTTTGCTATTATGTTGCAGTGAATGTCAAGTTGTTATGAATCGTTTGAATGAGCAATTCAAAGGATATTACCATGTTATAGTGATTCATAAACCGCCTCTGGAATGTTTGATTGGTTGATGATTAGCTTTGGCTAATGGAATCCGAATGGATGATCGGGATAAATCATTGATTAGCTTCGACTAATGGCATCTGAAGGGATGACCGGGACAAATGATTGATTAGCCGATTAGCTTCGGCTAATGGCATTCGATTGGTTGACCGGGACAAATGATTGGTTAGCTTTGGTTAATGGCATTTGAATGGATGACTAGGACAAATGATTGGTTAGCTTTGGCTAATGGCCATCCAATGGATGACCAGGATAAATCATTGATTAGCTTTGGCTAATGGCATTTGAAGGGATGATGGGGACAAATGATTGATTAGCTTCGACTAATGGCATCCGAATGGATGACCAAGACAAATGATTGGTTAGCTTCGGCTAATGGCATCCAAAGTGGGTGGCCGGGATGAATAAATGATTAGCAGGATGGACAAATGATTAGCTTCAGCTAATGGCATCCTAAGCAGATGACCGGGATGAACAAATGATTAGCTTCGACTAGTGGCACTTTAAATGGATGACCAGGATGAATAAATTATTAGCGTCAGCTACTAGCACCCTAGGTGAATGACCATGATGAATAAATGGTTAGCTTTGGCTAATAGCATCCTAAGTGGATGAACAAGATGAATAAACGATTGGCTTCGGCTAATGGCATTCTAAGAGGATAGCCGAATTTGAGAGTTAGGAGTTAGTTTTAATTTGATGCGTTCATGTATACTATGTTTTGTATATACTAAGTATATGAAAGAACTATGATTGTTATGCTTTAAACAGAGAGAATAACGTTAGTTCGGCTAATTGTATTTGAGATGAATGATCAGGTTTGAGTATTGTAATTAGCCTCGGTAATTGATGAATTATTAACGATGGCATTTATATAAGGAGAAATGATAGAATTAGGCTCTTTTGGACCATGAATGAAATGTAACTCTAATATTGTTTTATTATGTTTCTTTAAATTGCCAAGTAGTGTGCCGCTTTGATCTAGAAATCGGTAACGACGGTGGAGTCGTTTTTGGCTTAGCTCTCTTTTTTTGTTGGGTGTTTACAAGTTTTGTATGAACAGACGTGTTAATCGCTTAATTAGTCATCCAACCCCTTTTATAAAGACTTGTAATGAAAAATCAAAGTGGAACACAAATGTGTATGTGCAAATACGTAGATATGATGTTTATGAATATATATATGTGCTATTCTTCTTATGAGGATGTTATGTTGTGAAATTACATGAGGTTAGGATAATGAAAGCACTAGTTGTGTAACTTATCATTCGACACTTTTGTATAAACTCATGATGATGACGAGATAGAATAAGAATGTGAATTTATGAGTATGTCAATATGATGTAATGTGAACCTATGAGAATGAAAATATAATATTATGGGCATGTGTATTGAGAATCCATTTTATAACAATGTTGATTTATGTTATCTTACATGGATTGTGCCTTGTTAATGAATGGAATGCAATTATAAATCTGCAGAATGATATGGTGAAAAACATCCAGAACCTAACGAAAAAGAATCCATCGATTTTGGCCTTGAAAAAGTTGAATTGTTATATGACCAAACAAACCTGACTTCCTTATGAGTCAGCTTAGTCAAAAGCGATGTTATGGTGGAAAACCCCTCAATAAACCTCCTGTAATACCTGGCAAGACCCAATAAACTTTGGATTTATGTCACATCGGTAGGCCTTAACCTTCCTTGTATCAACGAATATTCCTTCTACAGAAATTACATGACCCAAAAATGACCTAAAAATACCACTTCTTTAAGCTAGAACTCACATTTATCAAGTTTTGCATATAATCGATTCTCCATTAAAGTCCCGTAACACAACCCTTAGATATTGATTGTGCTCCATATATGAGTTGGAATACACCAAGATGTCGTCAATAAATACAACCACATATTGGTCCAGGCAAGGTCGAAACACCCAATTCATCAAATCCATAAATATGGCTGGAGCATTGGTTAACCTAACAGGCATCACCAAAAACTTGTAATGCCCATAACGGGTTTTGAAAGCAGTCTTCTATATGTCTTGCTCCTTGATCCTCAACTGGTGGTACCCAGACCTCAAATCTATCATAGAGAACACTTTTGCACCCTTTAACTGATCAAACAAATCATATATCCGTAGGAGTGGGTATTTGTTCTTTATCGTCACTTTATTCAATTGACGATAATCGATGCACAATTGAAGTGTGCCATTTCTAGAATAGTTTCTATAGAAACTTTAATTTCTCTAACTAAAGGGAATCCAAGCAACTCTCCTAGAAATACATCCTGAAATTCCCTTACAACAAGAATACAAGCCAAGTCTATGCTACCCTTTTCTAGCTCTCTCACATGGGCTAACCAAGTAGAATGACCTTTCCTCATTAACTCTCTAGCCATCAAAACTGAAATTACACAACTTGAAATTACTTTTCTCTCCCCTTTAAATACTAATCTTTTATCACCTATTCATTAGATAGTCACCATTTAGGTGAAACAATCCATTTGTGCTCGATGTCTACTTAGCCAATCCATGCCTAGAATCAAGTTAAAATCATATAACTCTAACGGTATAAGATTTACTCTCAATTCTAACCCTCTAATTATTAGTTTCAACTCAATAAATATCATCAATATCTATATTCTCTCTCAGAGGTGTACTAACCATCACTCCTACACTCAACTTACTAGGTAACATGTGCAAATTATTCATAATTCTATATGGGAATGACTAGCTCCGGGATCAATTAAAGCATAAACTTGCATAGTATCTAATTGTAAAGTACTTGTCACAACATCAGACACAACTCCCGCATCCTCCTAAGTCATGTGATATACCCAACCTTGATTCCTTCCCTCCTAAAATCTAGGCCTCCTTTAAGTAGCACTCGTCCCTGACTGGGGAGGTCTAGCAGGATGATCGTTGTAACCAATTTGCTCTAAACATCAGTCCTTTTGATATGAACCCTAGCAGAATTTAATAGAATTCGCAAACCCAAGATCTATTTAATCCAAGTTTCCTGAAAATAGGATTAGCTTATCATAATGGAAGACCTGCTCCAAGGCATCAAGAATATAAACCAACTTAATCACAATGCCTACACTGGAGACAAGCAAAAATAGTATAAATTGACAACAAAGATTGGTCAATACTTTGAAGAGTTGAAAGTTCAATCAAGAATCTAGATTGACAACCAAAGGTTGGCAAAAATCAGACTATTATTAGGCAAAAAAGTATGCCGAAAATTATTCTCAAGAGTATTTATACCTTAAGTCAAAACCCTAGTTTTCTTAATGGGTCACATATAAACCTAATTTAAATAATAACCAACCCAAGCTAAAACTAGCCCAAACTAATTAAAATAAAAAAAAATAAACAAGTCTAAAACCCAAACAAGTGTTTCCTCATAAAATAAGGAAATTTTAATAGCCCAACTAATTTAATAAGACAAGTTCGGTTATTTCTGCATTCTATCTGGCAACAAAAAATCCCAACTTTAAATGGATGGTTCTCTCTCGTCTTATAGAATTAGAAAGCGTTCCATATACCATTGGAAAGGTATGGAAGTCTAGTTTCCGGCCCAACTAAAATCATCTCAAAAGACAACTTGTAGCTTCAGTTATGATAAAAAATGTAGTGAAAGGTCAAACTGTCCGAATCTAGTCTTCTTCTCCCAATCCTTGTGTAATGGTCTTGGTTCCACCAACAAGCCCCTCTTGAACATGAATAAGATTAATCACAACTTGCTTCTCATTATTTAATATCCTCTTGAAGTCCACCTTAGCCCATGTATCTTGAGAAGTCCATTGAAAGCCTCTTTGAACCTCTTAGCTCTAAGCATTGTTAGACCAACAGAACTCCTAATGGATCCTTTAGTGTTTGGATCACATCATCCTCTCTCTTCTCAAAAGGATTCGACCTCGAATCATACCTACATCAAACAAAGAAAGATCAATGACATTGAATGTAGCACTAACACCATACTCACCTAGCAGATTCACTTTGTAGGCATTATCATTAATCCTATCAATAATTTGAAAAAGGATCATCTCTTCAAGGCATCAACTTTGATCTCCTTCATTTAGGGAACCTTTCCTTACTCATATGCACCCAAACCTAATCACCTGGTTCAAACCTTATTTCATCCTCTATTAGCCTTGTGTGCATAATGTTCATTTGTTTCTCTATTTGTTGTCGAATCTTTACATGTAAATCCTTCACCTTAGCCTCATCCATCTCTATACCTTTTGCACTAACAACATATCCAAGAAAAATAATTATATCCATGCAAAAGTTACACCTTTTCAAATTAGCATATAAGGACTCTTTTCTAAGCACATTAAGAACTTGTCTCAATTGATCCATATGCTCTTCAAACTCCTTACTATAAATCAAAAGATCATCAAAGTAGACAACGACAAACTTACCAATGAAAGCACACAAAGCATGATTCATCAATCTCATAAAAGTACTAGGTGCATTAATAAGTCCAAAAGGCATAACCATCCAATCATACAAACCATACTTAGTTTTAAAAGCAATTTTCCATTCATCCCTTTCGTTTATCCTAATTTGATGATAACTACTTTTTAAATCAATCTTCAAAAAAAATTTAGAACCATGCAATTCATCCAACATATCATCTAATCTAGGAATAGGATGTTGATACTTTACAGTAATGTTATTGATAGCTCTGCAATCCACACACATTCACCAAGTCTTGTCTTTCTCTTAGACAAGAAGCATAGAAACTGCACAAGGACTCATGCTTTCATGAATGTATCCTTTCGACATCAACTCCTTCCGCTTGCCGTTGAAGTTCTTTAGACTCTTTAGGATTGCTCCTATATGTTGGCCAATTTGGTATAGATGCTCTTGGAACAAAGTTGATTTGATGTTCAATTCCCCTAATTGGAAGCAAACCACTAGGAATCTCTTCTCGAAAGGCATCTTCAAATTCTTGTAAAAGAACTTTAACAACACTAGGAACACAAGAATCCAAATTATCGAGTTAAAGTATTCCTCCTTATACATAAGTAAAATCATAGGCAATTCAGAAAGATAAGCATGTTTAAGATCACTAGATTTTGCAAAGAAATTTAGGTTTTTCCCTATTTTTTCTACACTCTTCTTTTCTTACCCTTTCTTTCTTCTCTCCACTCTCGCCTCCCTCCTATTTTTTTGTTTTTGGCCGTGATCCTCCCCTAATTTTCTAAGGGCCGAAACTTTGTCCCCTTTCGTTTTCAACTCATGGCTCACTTTATTTTCACTCTTCTTCACATTCTCACCATGTTGTTTGGCTTGTTCTTCCACTTTGGCCGAATCTGAGTGCTCCTCCTCATAGCTTTTCTTCAATTGGATTTTGTCTTCATACACTTGTTTTGGTGTTAGTGGGGCAAGTGTATAAATTCTACCATCTTTCTCCAATGAATACTTGTTCTTAAACCCATCATGCTTGGCTTTTCTATCAAATTGCCAAGGCCTCCCTAGTAATGATAGATGAGTAGCATGCATAGGCACAACATCATATAACACTTCATCCTTATACTTGCCTACTGAAAAAGAAATCATCACCTGTCTATTCACCCTAACAACTCCACATTCATTCAACCATTAAAGCCGGTAAGGCCTCTCATGCTTTATGGTATTCAATCCCAACTTTCTAACCAAAGTAACATTAGCAATGATCATACTACATACCTTATCATTGATTAGGCATCTAGTATGGAAGATGTTCTTCCTTTGTTGCTCCATATCCTCCTCCTTAGTCTCGAACACTAAGCGAACCTCTAATAACCAAAACTTTATCACCAACTGACATACTCTAAATCACTAGCATCCTCAAGTGGAGGCATGTCATCACAATCAGACTCCTCACTAGTAAACATAATCTCTCCATCATCCCTTAGAATCATAACTTGACGATTTGCACTCTCAGATGCATAGTGTCCCAATCCCTGACACTTGAAACATTTTATATCACAATTACGCTTCGGTTGGACTTCTCCCTTAAGTTTTTTTTTATCATTGGCTGAAACCTGCTTCTTCATGGAGGTAGGTTCGTACCAAATAGGGACCACCAATAAGAACAACTAGTTATCATCAACATTATTGAATCTATACGTTAACTAGCCTAAATCATTGATAGTTAATGTAAACACAAAAAAAAAGAAGTAAAGCCGAAATGACTCCACCATCGCTGTTGATTTCTAAATCGGCAACGACATAGTTTTTTGCTGTCGATTTTTGAATTAGCAGCGACATAATGGTTGTGATTTTTGAATCGGTTGCGACGCAGTTTTTGGCTGCCGATTTCTAAATTGGCAAAAACACAATTTTGCGACAAAGTTTTTGGCTACCAATTTCTGAATCGGCAACGACACAGTTTTTGGCTACCGATTTCTGAATCCCTAGTGGCACAATTTTTTGCTGCCGATTTTTGAATCGACGGCGTCGTAGTTTTGCTGCCGATTTTTGAATCAACAACAACACAGTTAGCTGCCGATTTCTAAATTGGCAACGTGTAGTTTTTATTGTTGATTTCTGAATCGACATTGATAATGTAAAACCTAAAAAA
This sequence comes from Populus x sibirica, assembly GCA_019202695.1. Taxonomy (NCBI): domain Eukaryota; kingdom Viridiplantae; phylum Streptophyta; class Magnoliopsida; order Malpighiales; family Salicaceae; genus Populus; species Populus x sibirica. The sequence continues at coordinate 19,177 of JAGMVL010002088.1, forward strand.
AATTAGAGTTGGACTGGCCTATCCTAGAGGAGAATAGGAATAGAAACCAACCTAAGATAACCAAAAAGGGGGATAAGGACAACCTTGGTACAATGCCCAAACACCCTAGTACACTTTGGGGGCTATAAATAGAAGTAGAGAGAAAGGGTGATTCTTCATTCTTCCCAAAATGAGCTGCATGTTGTTGCCCCCCTTCCCTCTTCCTAAAATGAGCTGCATGCTTTTGCCCCCCTTTGTGCCTCAAGCATAAGAGAGAGAAGGGAGAGCTTAAGAGGAGGCTAGACAACCGCAAACATGAAGGGAGTAGAAGCCTAAAATCCATGGGAAACTGACAGGAGTAGGAGAAATAAAAAAAGAGGAAGAGGAAGAGGAAGAAGCAAATCGGGAGCAGAAGGGGAGAAATGCTGTGAAACCTGTCCCAAAAATACAAAATCCATGAGGTGTGAACCATGTCCTTCTCCACCTATTCTTAAGGCCTTGAAACCGAAAGGAAGAAGAAAACTATGGATGCATGGCCTAGGAATTTTACTCCAACTATTAAGGAAAGAACTAAGCTAAAAGGAAGGACAAAAAACAGGGCTGAATGGGGGACCTAATTCCAGAATATTTAACAAAAGAAATATTCCAAATCTGAATGCACAAATTTGGAAAGTTGGCTAGCCTTGGTGAGGGCTGGATAGAATAGGGATTGAATGAATAAAATGCATAGATGACAACCTTGTTAGAGATGTTAGATCATGTGAAACCAAAATAGAATTATACTTGTGTTAATTGTGTGATTTAAGATGTTTGGTTGATGTAGTTATATGAAAATATGTTGATAACAAATCTTGAAGAAAAATGTTGCAGCTGAAACGAAAATTGTCCCATGATAATGCATTGATTTTGTTGTGTGATGAATGAATTTGTATAACTTGAGCTAGTAGTTAGAAGAACCTAAATCAAATATGCATGTTGAGATTTGAGGGTGCATTGTTCATGCTTTGTGAAGGAATTGGAGTATGGCTATTGTTGTTATGTGTACAAGTTTCGACTAGGAAGTGTTACAAAGGAGAAAAGCCTAGTGTAAGCTTTACACTTGGCCAAAGGGAAGAAGTCAAATCGAAACAATTCGGTGCGTATTTGCTAATTTTTGAATCGACAATGACAAGGGTTGCGTTGATGATTTCCGAGTCGACAACGACTCGGTTTTCCTTAACAATTTTACGTGTTGGTTGCAAGTCGGTCTTGTTGCTCAATTATGTTGCCTACAGTGAGTCGGTTCTCATTGTTGAATTGTGTTATCCGCAGCGAATCAGTTCTCGCTGTTGAATTGTGTTGCTTGCAGCAAGTTAGTTTTTGCTGTCAAATTGTGTTGTCCGTAGCGAATCAGTTTTCACTGTTGAATTGTGTTGTCCACTATGAATCTGCTTTCGCTACCGAATTGTATGGCTGCAAAGCAAACCAATTTTATTTGTTGAATTGTGTTGTTAGCGGCGAATCGGTTTTGCTTTGTCGAATTGTGGTGCATGTAGCGAATCAGTTTTGCTTTGCCGAATCGTGTGGCCTGCAGCGAATTAGTTTCTTGCTGAATTCTGTGGTGCATGCAACGAATCAGTTTTCACTTCGGAATTCCGTGTCGTCAGTGAATCAGTTTTCCTTTGCCAAAATCTGAGTCACTAGCAAATCAATTTTTGCTGCTGATTTTATGCAATAAACTCCCATGTTAGAAATGACTTAAATGCTTGTAACGATTTCATTGTATGATTGTGTAAAATGTGAAACATTTACATGTGAACATATGGGTTTTGCAATAGGTATGGTGATGAATGTGATTTTAGAATGCAAATGTCTTGATTTGTGACCATTGACGTGTTAAGTGGAGTGACCGTGATCAAGCCCTTTTTCTCTTATGATGTTTATGTTTTGAACTGATTTACTTATGATGATATATTATTAAATCCTTCTTGAATGATGTAATGACAATGAAGTGTTTGATTAAATTCTAGATGAATGTCGAAATGACTATGAAATGTCGATCGAGTTCTTGATGAATGTTGAAACAATGATGAAAATGTTAATGTTCTGAAATGACCTGTTTGAGGTGGATATATATCGTGTTGCGATGAATATTAAACCGACTATGAAATGTTGATTAGGCTATTATGAATTGGGTTGTTGATGAATGGTTGTATGAGTATTACGATGGACTTACTATTGTATTTTATTGAGTGTAAATTTGATGAATGGTTGTATGAGTATTTCAAAGGATCTAATGTTGTAGTTTATTGAAAGTAATTGTGACAAATGGTTCTATGAGTATTATGAAGAATCTATCGTTGTATTTTATTGAATTTAATTGTGAGAATGGTTGTGCGAGTATTACGAGGGCTCTACTATTATATTTTATTGAATGGAATTGTGAAGAATTTTTGTATTAGTATTACAAGGGATCTATTATTGTATTTTGTTGAACATTAACCGTCATGAATGGTTGGAGGAAAAATATGAAGGGTCTATTGTTGTGTCATACTAAATGCTAAACTATTATGTAATGTTTGTTGATGTATTACAAAGGATATAATATCATGTTATAGTGATTACATAAACTGCCTCTGGAACGTTTGATAGGTTAATGATTAGCTTCGGCTAATGGCATCCTATGTGAATGACTTGGATGCACAAATGATTAGCTTCGGCTAATGGCATCCTATGTGAATGACTTGGATGCACAAATGATTAGCTTCAGTTAATGGCATCCGAGTGGATGACTGGGACAAATGAATGATTAGCTTTGACTAATGCTTTGGCTAATGGCATCCTAAGTGGATGACCGGGATAAATGAGTGATTAGCTTCGGCTAATGGCATTCGAGACAGATGATCGGGTTGTGATTTTTTATTAGCTTCGGCTAATGGCATCCGAGACAAATGACCGAGTTGTGTTGATGATTAGGGATGACTGGGTTGTGATTGTTGATTAGTTGCGGCTAATGGCATCCAAGATGGATGACCGGGTTGTGATTATTGATTAGCTTCGGCTAATGGCATCCAAGATGGATGACGAGGTTTTGATTTTTGATTAGTTTCGACTAATGGCATCAGCTAATGGCATTTGAGATGGATGACCGGGTTGTGTTGATGATTCGCTAAGGCCAATGGCATCTAAGATAGATGACCGGGTTATGATTGTTGATTAGCGAGAAGGATGATCGGGTTATGATTGTTGATTAGCTTTGGCTAATGGCATCCAAGATGGATGACTGTGTTGTATTTGATGATTAGTTTTGGTAAATGGCATCCTAGATGGATGGCCGAGTTGATTATGATGATTGACTTCGGCTAATGGTATCCGTAAAAGATGACAGGTTGGCTTGTGTGGTTGGTTTTGGTTCATGGCATCCAAGACAGGTGATTGAATTTAGTTATTGTGATTAGTTACAGTTAAAAGCATCTAAGATGAATGACTGGGTTAAGGTGAAGTAATTAACCCCAATCGAAGTTTAATCTTCTATCCCACCACTCCTATGAAGGGGTTGGGGCATATGAATAAGGATAATACATCTAGTGAAGTAATGAGGATTGCACAATGTATTTGAGAAGTAAATGAAAGAATGTACTCACCTTCAGTTGATAACAAAAAATAACGATAATGTCCTTGTAGTTATTATTATTATGTTTAGATTATTTACAATTCTTGTATCCATGTTGTTTTTGTAATAGGGGCATCATACAATCAAGGTGCATAGGAAAAGTGTTCCACAGGTTCTTATATTTTGAAAGGTGCTATGTAAAGTTTGTCTTAAGTATTATGTTGAATATTTGCCTTTCGACACTTTTGTAAGGACTTGTAATGAAAATTGTATTGGAATATAAATATGGACATGCAAACATCTAGATATGATGTTATGAATATATTTATATGGTATTCTTGTTTATGAGGATGTTGTGTTGAGAAATCACATGAGGATTGTATGAAAGGAGGTATTATTTGTGTAAGATTACTGTTTGGCACTCGTGTTGATAATGAGACTAGAATAAGAATGTAAATTCATGAGTATGTCAATATGATGTAATGTAAATGTATGAATATGAAAATATAATATTATGGGCATATGTATTGAGTATCCGTCTTATAGGAATGTCGATTTACAAAAAACTATATTCGTATGATGCATAAGGAAGGGAACCTAATTACTAATTCATAAAATGTCATTGTGAGAAGTACTGAGAATAAAAAAAAATTCCACATTTTTGGCTTGAAAAAGCGGGGTCGTTACAATTAGCTTCGGCTAATAACATCCTAAGTGGATGACTAAGATGGATAAATGATTAACTTCACTAATAACATCCTAAGTGGATGATCGAGACTCACAAATGATTAGCTTCGGCTGATAGCATCCTAAGTGGATGACCGGGACTGACAAATGATTAGCTTCGGCTCATGGCATTCTAAGTGGATGACTGGGACTGATAAATGATTAGCTTGGGCTAATGGCATCCTAAGTGGATGATCGAATGCACAAATGATTAGCTTGACTAATGGCATCTTGAGTGGATGATCGGATCGACAAATGATTAGCTTGGACTAATGGCATCCTAAGTGGATGATTGAGATTGCACAAATGATTACCTTCGGCTAATGACATCTTGAGTGGATAATCGAGATGCACAAATGATTAGCTTGCTAATGGCATCCTGAGTGGATGACTGGGACTGATAAATGATTAGTTTGGGCTGATGGCATCCTGAGTGGATGATCGGGACTGATAAATGATTAGCTTGGGCTGATGGCTTTCTAAGTCGATGACTGAGATGCATAAATGATTAGCTTCGGCTAATGGAGTCCTGAGTGGATGACAGGGAGGGATAAATGATTAGCTTCGGCTAATGGCATCCTGAGTGGATAACCAGGACTAAAAAATGATTAGCTTTGACTGATGGCATCCTAAGTGGATGACCGGGACTGATAAATGATTAGCTTGGGCTAATGAATCCTAAATGGATGACCGAGATGCACAAATGATTAGCTTCAACTAATGGCATCTTGAATGGATGACCGAGATGGATAAATGATTAGCTTTGGCTGATGGCATCATGAGTGGATGATTGGGATGCACAAATGATTAGCTTCGGCTAATGGCATACTGATTGGATAACCAGGATGGATAAATGATTAGCTTCGACTAATGATATCTTGAGTGGATGATCGGGACAGACAAATGATTAGCTACGGCTGATGGCATCTTGAATGGATGACCGGGACTGACAAATGATTAGCTTCGGCTAAAGGCATTCTAAATGGATGACTGAGACTGATAAATGATTAGCTTCGGCTCATGTCATCCTAAGTGGATGACCAGGATGCATAAATGATTAGTTTCGGCTAATGACATCCTAAGTGGACAATCGGGATTGATAAATGATTAGCTTCGGCTAATGACATCTTAAATGGATGATCAAGATGAACTGTGAAGCCCGAGAATAAAGTATACAAAGAGGGGGAGGTTTATAATAATTCAGATTTTTCCTTAATCAAAACTAGGAGTAAACACTTAAAATTAGTAAACCCACATAAGCCTTGGAATTATTAAGTGGAGGAACACAATCGAGTGGACAATTAACAAGAAGAAAAGTGAAGAATTGGTGAAGAAAAGAGGGGGAAGAGTGACCTGCTATATACAAGGAGAAGAAGGCTAAGATTCTTCTAAAATTTTTGAAGTAAATTTTAGATTCCATCCAAGTAAGGAGTTCTAATTCCAATTTCTATGAAATTAACTTCAATTTGATTAGGAGTTCATGATTTTCTTGAATTGGGAATTAGGGTTCTTTAACATAAAATGTTAGGAAAATACAGAAATGAGTGAGATTAAATGGACTAGAATAATCCAAGTGCCTTAAAGAAGAAGAAGAAATGAGTGCATAAAAGAGAGGAAGGGAACTCTTGGTTCCCTTTGGCATGTTCTCGGTTGAGATACTGCAGAGAGGGAATGAGAACTTATGATTTGCTTAATTAATTAACTTGGTACAAATGACCTTAAGAGGACATAAATGAGACAAGGTTGCCATGAATAAAGGGAAGGCATGGTCTGTGATCGATGAGGAAGCAGGGATTGAAGATGAATTGAAGATACTTTCTCCATTAGCAAAATAGGGTAGGTTCGTTGCCCTATTTCCCGGGGGAATTTGGACCTAAAACCGTAGAATCCAGGGAGGGTCCCTTCATAAAAGTTGTAGCCGGGAGTGTTAGCTTTCCAACGAGTCTGACCCCGCCTAATTTGGATCCTGAAACTCTAGATCCAAATAAAAATCCGAGGAGAGGTCAAGTTGCCACCCCTGTTGGCAGATTCGGTCAAGTTGATAAAACGACGAAATTTAGCCATATTAAGGGTAGAATTTGTTTTCTTGCCCTTCATAAAGTGTGTCTTGATCTTCAAAAAAGAATAAACTGTGATCAAAATTGAATTCATGTTGTTCACTTGGACTACTAATGAGCTGAAAAGTTAAAGGATAATAATGAGGAATGTAAGTGAGAAAGAAAAGATTGGTAAAAGAGAAATGAATATTATTTCCATTGTTGTTGTTGTGTGTGATATGTGGACTAATATGGAATAATGATGGGTGTCTGTGGTTTCAAGAGGAACTGCGGGAGGAGTACAGCAACAACAGGGGAACGCAAGTCGAGCGTCTACAGTAGGTAAGTACTTGGTACCTATATCTCCTCTAGTTAATAATTATTTTAACTAACTATTAAACTATAAAAATTTGGTGCTTATTAATGAGTAAAAGAAAAGGGGGAAAGGAAAGGTTAAATGATAGAAAAAATAGAAACGGAGGACTAGATTTAGTTTATGGATTCTTTTGGAGGAAATGAACGGTAACAATGAATTTTGGTAATGACTGTTTCTCGAATTTGATTTGTCTCGTCCCTAATATGGGAGGCTAATGATGTTAACCAAGCTGGTTAACATCGGCATTACTGGTACGTGGGAGGAGAAATATAAACCTTGATTAACTATTCAGGTTCAGAATAGTTAATGATATTGGCGGGTGACGTCACTATCGGAAAACTTTATAAAGTTGATTAACTATTCGATTTCAGAATAGTTAATGATATCGGCGGGTGACGTCGATATCGGTAAAATTTATAAACTTGATTAGCTTTACAAGGTGAAAGCTAATGATGTCAAAAATTCTTGACATCGGCATACCTAAGAACCTCCCAAGGTAATATGGAATAGTGATTAACTATTTTAGTTTTAAAAATAGTTAATGACACCAACGATTATGTTCGTGTCAACATTTTCATGAAACCGATTAGTTGTTCCCGGGATGGGCAACTAAAGACACTAATGGAGGTCATTGGTGTCGGCAATAGTCTTTCTGATGTAGAAGGGGGAGAAGTAGTCAACAGAAACAAATTTTTTTTGTAACCCTTAAAAGAGGTTTATGGTTGTATTTAGAATCTCATATGATTTAAGTAGATAGATATGTTGTTTAATTTTTCTTCTGTAAATTCCTTGTATTTTAATCATTTGTTTTTAATTATATGGAAAATTTATATTTTGCAGGTCCCTCCTATTCATGTCAGGAATAGATCTTTGATCCCTTTTTGTATAAGTTAGGAACTTAGGGATTTGTGGTGTAATTTTGTCATGCAGTAAACATGTAACCTGTATAGAATATTATATTCATAATATTTTGTTTCTGAAATATTAAATGTATCAACCTATGCTTGGAATATTAGAATGTACTAGATTATATTAGAATATTAAATTGTGTTGTGTTATATATGTATATGAAATCTTTGTGCTCGAATTGGCTCTTTAAATTATTAACTTTTGTGTGTGATGTAAGATGGAGTTTGGGAATGAATATGGTCCTGAGCATAATCTGGAATGCATTATGCAGTTGATTGTACTAAACTTGGATGTGATTGTGGATGAGATGTGATTCTAAATGTGTGCAAGGTATGTTGTCGATAACTTGGGATCTCTTGATATAAGAGAGACTATGCTGAAATTTCGGCGAGTAAAAAAAATAAAAGTTATGCCACATCTTCCCTTTATAGGGGGAAAGATTAACAGATAAACTAATAGTAAAATTGGGGTTGTTACACTTCTGCTGCAAACAACACAACTTCAGCAGCGAACGCAGATTCATTACAGACAACACAACTACGACAACAAAACCTAATTCGCTGCGAACAATATAATTTGGCAGTGAAAACCTAATTCGCTGTGAAATACATAATTCAACAGTGAACACCTGATTTGTTGCAGACAATGAAAGTTCAGCAGCGAACACTTGATTCGTTGTAGAATACACAATTCAGCAGCGAACACCTGATTCACTACGGACGACACAAATTTGGCATCGAACATTTGATTCGCTGCGGAATTCACAATTTGGCAGCGAACACCTGGTTTTTGAGATAATACAATTCAAGAAATGAAAACCTAGTTCGCTGTGGACAACACATATTTGACAACAAACACTTGATTCGCTACAGACAATAAAATTCAGCATCGAACACCTGATTCGCTGTGGAATACATAATTTGATAGCAAAAACCTGATTCGTTTCGGATAACACAGATTCGACAATGAACACTAGATTTGTTGCGGACAACACAATTCGGCAACCAACACCTGATTCGCTACGGATAACACAATTCGGCGACCAACACCGATTCGCTACGGATAACACAATTCGCTGACCAACACAATTCAAGAACAAGACTCGATTCGTAGTGGACAACACAAATTCGGCAGCAAAGACCTGATTCGTTGTGGACAACACAATTCAGTAGAGAACACCTAATTCACTACAGACAACACAGATTCAACACAGATTCGGTAGCGAACACTTGATTCGCTGATGACAACACAATTCAGTAGTGAACACCTGATTCACTATGAAATACATAATTCAGCAGCAAGCACCTATTCGCTGCTGACAACACAAATTCAGCAGTGAGAATACACAATTTGCTAGTGAACACTAGTTCGCTGTAAACAACATAACTTCGACAGTGAATGTTGATTCGCTGCAAACAACACAGTTTGCGCAGCGAACACTAGTTCACTATGGACATCACAAGTTCATTTATCAAGGTTTTTTTGAATTCATTCTTTCCATGTTTTCACTTACATTATGGTAATACATCAACAACACCACTAGCAATTTCATAATTCATAAGTGTTCATTTTTTGTCATAAACTTAATTCCCTTAAGGTGTTCGTCACGGCGGATTCTCTCATTGTTCCCTCAATCCATATGGTTGGACATTGCTGCCCATTACACTTAGCTACACATGCAAATCATCATATTTCTCACAAGTATAATCACAATCACAATTCACAAGTCATTCTCTTGATTCACAATTACACATGTTCGTTCATTAAACAAAAAAAACCGAAGCATTATATGGTGTGGTTCTTGTTTCAACTACAACATGCTTTCAAGGTTCATTAATAACAAAATTTACACTTAACATCATTTCACCACCTTTCCATATAATTTCATCAATCAAATATGCAGAATTTACATCATTAAAACAAGAATGATTCTTTTTTTTTTATTAAAAAAAATGTTCCTAGAAGTCTCACGAGATCATCATCCATGCATTTTGTCACTTTAATTCATATTTTATCCAGCACTCACCATGGTCGACCCTTCCTTAGGTTCATGCATTCAAAATAATTCATGTTTCTTGAGTAAGGGTCTATACAAGTGTTCATTCATCTTTTGTTCTACATAGGTCTGTCCAATTATTCAAAATTCCTTGAGTTAAGGTGCAAGAACACCACCCTTTCCATTTTCAAATTTTCTTCCCTTTCCCTTTTATCTGAAATCTCGGGTAACAGCCAACCAATAGAAGGATATTGGTCTTACCTCACATTTTTAGACAATCTTTGAGCAACTCTTGATGGTATGGTTCTTCCTCAAATCTTGGTTTTCTGCCCTTCTTCCTCTGCTGGTTGTTTCCAGTCGGCCCTAGGCTCCCTCTTTTTCCATGATTTCAGCTGTTCAACCTTCCCTATCCCTCTCCCTTCTCTCTCACACCTAAGAAGGGCACATGCAGCTGAGGTTTGGTCAAGTTTTTCCTTAGAAAGGGGAAGAGAAGAAAGGGCATGTTGCTGGGCACATGCAGCACAGTTGTTGAGCTCTCTTTGGGAAGGAAGAAAGAACAAGAGCATGCAGCTCATTTTGAGAAGAGGGAAAGGGATAAGAGCATGCAACTCATTTGAGGAAGAGTGCTCCTCTCTCTCTCCTTGCTGCATTTATACCCTTCTTAAATGTAAAAGGGGGTGTTTGGATGTTGGACCAATGCTATCTTAATCCCCCTTTTAGGTTACCCTTGAACTGGTTTCCATTCCCCTTCTCCCCTAGGATAGGTCGATCCAACACCAATTTTTTTGTTAGGTTTTACAGTCTTGCTACCGATTCAAAAATCGACAGCCAAAAACTGTGGCACTACTGATTCAAAAATCAGCAACGAGAACTTCACCATTGCCAATTCATAAATTTGAAGCCAACTGTGCCTCTGCCGAATAAAAAATTGACAGCAAAAAATTATGGCATTGCCGATTCAAAAATCGACAGCCAAAAACTACGTCGCTGTCGATTTAGAAATCGGCAACCAGAAACTGTGTCGTTGCCGATTTAAAAATCGACAGTGATGGTGGAATCATTTCGGTTTTACTTCTCTTTTTTTTGGTGTTTACAAGTCGTCTTTGGCCACTAGCCCCACCCTATCGAGGCCAAATTTCATTGTTTTCTAGGGTTTTAGGGTAGTTTTTGTTTTCTAGTGTAGGATCTTTGTTCAATTTGCACTACTTTTAACCTCTAGTGTGGTTGGTTTTTTTCGAGTTTTCTTGACGATTTATGTCTGTAACCCATTCTACTAACTAGAGAGAAGTGCAGATAGATCACAAAATAGGAAACACTTTATGCAGGTTACGAAAGGAAGCTTGCGTCAACATTATGGTTATTGCACAACAATAGATACTCAACGAGCTTGCTGCTCCCAACAAGAAGAATCAATGATTAGTACTTGAAAGTGCATTCTCATTAAGGTTTTATATCATTATATTGCACTTAAAGTATCATTAAATTCCCTAACTTAAGCATGTTTTATAATAACAGGTCTGATAATATAAGATAGCTTTAATATATGGTAAATGCTCATTTTAAATGCAGGCATATCTCACAATTCAAAGGATTGATTGATGTGATTAACTATTGAAAGTGAAAGGACAATGAGAGGGCTAAGCTTAGAGAAGAGATGTTGGTTTAAACTGGAACACCATTCAGTAATTGGGTCATAATTGGAGCTATAGACCTTGGATTTAGGTTTGGTTTATATGAATGGAAAGCTAAGACATAGGCATAAAATATTCATGAAGAGTTCAAGACTCAATTTCGCCATTTTGGAGTCCAAATCTTAGCATAAAAAAAGAAGTCTGAATCTGTCTTGCAGCCCAGACACTATTCAGTGTTTAGTTCATATCTCAAGTTCTAGAAGTCTAAATGAGCTCATTCTTTTATTGTTGGAAAGAGGAGACAGATGCCTATAACTTTCATGATTGCAACAATGCCATTTTGTCCATAAAATAAATCTATACGTAAACCATCAAGTCCACTAAGTCATTTGTTGGCCACTAATTCAATAGTTAATTACCAAATGAATAGTTCTTTTTAGCCTATAAAAGGAGGCATTTGCCATACATTTAGGCATCTTGGTTTTCAAATCAAGATCATTTTCTTGCTTTCTCTCTTTGTAATGTTCAAGTTTTATTTTCATTAATATCTTGTTTATGCTTTTCATTTCCTTTACTACTCTTAGTTAACTTATATCATAATTATATTCTTATCTTGTTTATTTATGTTCATCTTTTTCTTCATTATATCTAGCTAAGTTAATTATGTCAAGGTGAAAAGGTTTCACTAATGGTGTTAGAATAAGTATAATATAAACTCAATATGGACTTCAATGCTTATATCCAAGAAAGTTTGCTATTAACATGTCTTATCATTTTTATCTTATTCACTCTTAATACCTTGCTTGTTAAATGATTAATCTAGATTTGTGTTGGATAACACTTAGTATAATAAATGCTTAATCTTTCATAGTCTTCGGCCGACATCGTTGTTATGAGAGGAACTTGATTTGTTGTTAACATAAGTTAGCATCATGAATTCCTGACAATATTTGAAATTATGGTGTTACTAAAATAAGATAATTAAAATGATCATGTGAAAAATTTATAGTGAACTATTAAGGATAAATCATCCGATTGGAATCTCCATTGTGTGTGGTTTTTAGTTGAGTAATAAAAAGAGTTTATATTATATTTATTTGAAATACCATTAGTGGATCCTTTAACCTTGACAATTGTTCTTATCATTGTTTAATCCTCACATTAATCTCACATCTCAAAGATCTCTTTAACTTTTTGTTAAATTATATATATATTATTTATAATTTATATAATTAACCTCCCTGTGGATCGACCCTAGTTTTGCCAGGTTATTTATTACTTTAACACTCTTGCACTTGAGATAAAACATCAACTCTTTGATCGTGTCAATCAACCATTATGCATAAACTTTGAAAATAATGCCAACTTCAAGCTTAAGTCTGGTTTTATACACTTACTGCCAATATTCAATGGACGTGCTGAAGAAGATCCTTATACTCATCTCAAGGAGTTCCACATGGTTTGTGTTGGTCTGAAACCGAACGAAGTTGATGAAGAACATGTTAAGTTAAAAGCATTCCTTTTCTCTTTAAAAGGGGCAGCAAAGGCATGGCTTTTCTCTATCTCCCAGGTTCCATTGGAACGTGGAATGACATAAAGAAGATTTTCCTTGAGAAGTATTTACCAGCATCTTGAGTTGCAAACATAAAGAAAGAAATATGTGGGATTCGGCAGTCTCATGGGGAGACACTTTTCAAGTATTGGGAAAGATTTGAGCAACTGTGCATTCAATGTCCTCACTATCAAATACTCGATCAAGGAATTTTATAGATTGTAAATTCTAGTGCTGGTTACTGGAAATAATGCTATGGTGAATGGGCAAGCCTTGAAGATTATTTCCTGGTTACTGGAATTTATGCCTGGTTGAATGACTATGTTAAGAAAATTAAATTATGAATTAATGAGTTAATCACTCGATGTAAAAAAGATTAATTGTAAAACTTTGAAGTTAAATATGCTGGTTTATGGGAGACACTCTTAATGTTTTTATTTTAGTAGATTTATCTCTATGTCTAGAAGAGAATTTGTGAAATTAGAAATTTCAAAAAGAAATTAAGACAATTTATTCGATGATATGAAAGTCACTTTACTTGTATATGAATAGTTAGCCCTTATTTAATTACTTATTGAAATGTGCAAATTTTTAATCATGTTTAATGCGATTATGTTTTTAGGTACATCACACTCTTGATCTGGAAAGTAGATTTTTGGATAAATAATTTTGTTATGTGATTAATGTAATTGGAAGAACTAATATTTTGTTGTAATATATTTCCATATCTAAAAATTGTAATGTTTAACTTATTATCTTGTGTATGATGTAATTTATAATGTTATTATTATTAAGTTGAATTATGGTTGGTTATATATATATTTTGAGCACAAATACTAATATATATATAAAAAGAGATGATGCATGTTATGAATTTATTAGCTTTTATCATAGTGTTCTATAGAAAATAGAATTGAGATATTGAAATATGCTTGAGTTTTGAAAGTCCAAATGATGGAACGAATATTGTGATTGATGTAACAGGTTGAGAAATGATTGAGTCGATAACTTGGTATCCAAAAAATACAAAGGAAACTCTGCGAAATTTCAGGAAAATAATATATATATATATATATATATATATATATATATATATATATATAATTTGTAACTACGAATATATATATAATATATTTTGAGTCTACAAGTTAAGACTGTTATACTGCTGAAATTTTGGTAGAAATTTGGTGGAACCGGTATATTCAAAAAAAATTACCTGGAAATTTCTAATGTATCACGAAAAAGGATGTTGGAAATCGAGGTTGTTACACCAACACTCTTAATAAGGCCAGCTACCACTCCCTCACCCGTCAATATGAGATATTACAATCCACCCCCTTTAAGGAGCCCGACAACCCCGTCGGCACAACTGGACAAACGACGGTGAGATCATCTCTGATACCAAATGTAATAGCCTAGCCCAACTTGCCATATATTGTCTGCTTTGGGCCTTACCGCCCTGACGGTTTTGTTCCTGGTGACGCGAGCCCACTTCTTAGCCTGACGCTCCAAAACATGTATGACAAGTTGGCAACCATCACTCTTAATAAGGCCATTTACCACTCCCTCACCCGCTAGTGTGGGATATTACACACTAAATGAATCTTTCTCTTAGCTAGTACCTGACCAAGATGATTTTTTGATTCTAAAAACTCTTTTTCTTTCCCAGGATTAGATCCATCGAAAATATAAATATTTTTTATATGATTACTTGAGGAACCTGACATTTCTACACACTTCTATATCTGTTGAATGTGTGGGTTAAGTAGAAATGAAGGGAAGGAAGAGAAGATTTTATAGATGAGAAATTGAAAATGCAATCATACCACCTATATATAGGCTAGCTGAGTCTCTCTCTTTTGAAAACACGTGTATGTACAAGTAGTTGTGATTGTGGCTCACATCTTCCCTTGGTTTTATATCTAAGAACGACTTAAACACCCTCTATGGGTCGGGGATAGGCTTCCCATCCAGTTTTCTTAAAAATTGACAATCAAGGTCTTTTTTAGTCAGATTCCCAAGACTATGATGAGCATGTTCTTTATGAAAGTAGGGCTATAAATCATGAATTACATGATGCACATGTCCACTATGATGAGACTTAAGAGTCAATAGAAGATTATCTAAATACTCTCTATGTTTTGAAATAAATCCCACCTTTTGATAATTTTCACAAGTTTTGCAGAATGCATGTGAGTCCTTGAACATAGTGGGCTAGTAAAATCCACTTTGTAAGATTTTTGCAATTGTCTTTCTTGATGAGAAATAACCCCCACATGCCTCGGAATGACAAAATTTCATGACATTACTTACCTCATTGTCAAGAATGCATCTTTGATATATTTGATTAGGACAATATTTGAATAAGTAAGGGTCATCCCAATAAAAGTTTTGCACGTCGTTTAACAACTTTTTTTTGTCTTGGGTATCCAAATGTGTTGGCAAAAATCCTGAAGCAAGAAAATTATCAATATTAGCAGAGCGAGGTATTGAACTAAGAGAAAGTAAATATTCATCAGGAAAGTAATCATGAATTGGTGTGATGTCAGATGTCGAATCTATTGTCAATTTTGACAAATGATCCGCAACAACATTTTATGTGCCTTTTTCATTTCAATTTCTTCCCGTTTGAAAGTTTCAAAGATGTTAGAATCGTGATTGACTTCCTTTTGTTTGGTCATGGCATGAGGAAATGGAAGTACTGGTGGGGAATCAGTCTTTTCTTTGCAATGTTCAAGTTTAACCCCTTCCTTACCTTTAGAGATTGACTCATCATCTTTCTCACAAGGTTCAAGAATGGGTTTTTCAATAACCTTACCACTGTGGAGAGTAATGACAGATTGGACTTGATCCATGTGTTGGCTTCCAGAACTACTTGCATTTGCATTGTATTGCCCCTTGGGATTTTGCTGTGGTTGAGATGGAAACTTACCTTTCACCTAAAAACTGAGAGTAGATGTGAATTTTGCAAGAGTATCTTTCAATTCAGCCATAGTTTGAGCATTTTGAGTGTTAATTGTCTCTTGTTTTTCAATGAATGCATGCAATGTTTCCTCAAGATTTATTCTAGGAGGGGGAGCATAAGGAGGTGCATATCCATGAGAATTTTGAAAATTACGGTGTACTTGAAATAGTGGCTGTGAAATTTGTGCATTATTGTTATCACTCTTCCAACTGAAATTTGGGTGATTTCTCCAACCATGGTTGTATGTTTGTGAGTATGGGTTATGATTGGGCCTTTGGAAACTGTTCAAAGCATGAGCTTGTTCATAGAGGCATTCCTTAAAAGAAGGCAAAGTTGGACAGTCATTGGTTGAGTGTTCATTAGTTTCACAGATTTGACACATAATGTCTTGAACATATTTTAATTGACCACTCCTTTTCAATTCTAGTGTCTTGACTTTTTTAGCTAAAGATGCAAACTTGGCTTGGAGGTCATAATCTTCCCTAAGGTTGTACATTCATTCACTAGATGTATGAGGTTGAGTTTTACTTGGTGCCTCATAAGTGCCTGTAGTGTCCTAATTTTGAGCATTTTCAACTAGCAAGTCTAGGTACTCCATTACTTCATCAGGGTCTTTATCCTCAAAAGTTCCATTGCACATCAATTCCACCATTTGTCTATCTTTAGGTGTTAACACTTCATAAAAATGTGAAACCAATCTCCATGTTTCAAAACCATAATGAGGGCAAGTATTAAGCAAGTCTCGATACCTGTCCCAACATTGGTAAATCAGGGCAAGTATAGTATAAACTCTTTTTATTACTCAACTGAAAACCACACACAAAGGAGGTTCCAATCGGATTATAAATTGCTAACATGATTACATTAGTTATCTTATTCGAATAATGCTAATACTTGTAAATGTTGTAAGGTATTCATGATGTTAATTTATGTTAACAACAAATTAAGTTCCTTTCATAACACAGATGTCGGTTATACCATATAGTTGGTTATGAAAGGATCAAGTATTTGTTGTACCAAGGGTTATACAACATAAATCTAGATTAACCATTTAACAAGCAAAGTATTAAGAGTGAATAACATAACAAATACAAAACATGTTAGTATCAAACATTAAAGTTCATGTTGAGTTTATACTATACTTATTCTTACACCATTAGTGTAACCTTTTCACCTTGACATAATAAACTTAGCTGGACATTATGAATAAGAGAAACATAGATAAACAAGAGGAGAACATGATTATATAAGTATAGTAAAGGAAATGAAAGGCATAAACAAGAGATTAATGAAACTATAACATAAAATAAAACTAGAACATTAAAACTACAAAGAAAGAAAGCAAGTAAGGAAATGATCTTGATCTGAAAATCAAGATGCCTAAATGCATGACAAATGCCTCCTTTTATAAGCCAAAATTCAGAACTATTGATTTGATGACTAATTGTTGAGTGGGTGGCCACCTCTTGACTTGGTAACAATCCTTATCTTCTTGTCTGCAGAAGACGTCATTGCCAACATCAGAATTTGAGCAGATAGTCCTCATGAAAGTTTTGGGAAGTTGTCTTAGCTTTCCAACAAAACAAGAATCAGCACATTTGAACTTTTAGAACTCGAGCTATATGTTGAACTTTGAACAATGTCTGGGCTGCAGGACAGATTCCGACTTCTCCGTTGTTGCTACAATTTGAACTTGAAAATGATCCTTTTGAATCTTAGACTCCATAAAAGTTTTAGGCCTATGTCTTAGCTTTCCATACATATAAACCAGACCTAAATCCAAGTTCTACAACTCTAGTTATGATCCAATAACCGAATGGTGTTCCAGTTTGGACTAAACCACGTCTCTTTTCTAAGCTTAGCCCTCTCTTTGTCTTCTCAATTTCAGTAATTAAACTCATCAATCAATCCTTTGATTTATGTGATAGGCCTGCATTTAAAATGAACATTTACCATAAATTAAAGGTATCTTATATTATTAGACTTGTTATTATAAAACATGCTCTAATTAAGGAGTTATTGACACTTTAAGTGCAAAATGATGATATAAAACCTTGATAAAGATGCACTTTTAAGTACTAATCAATCCCAAAACAAAATGCATAACCCCAAGTAAATGGCCTAGGATTCTTGCACCAGCTGTTAAGGAAAAACTAGACTAAGACGAGGGATAAAAATGGGACTGAATGGGGGTTAAATTTCAGAATACTTAAGGAAATGAACAAATTTTAAATGCATGAACTTGGAAAGATGACCAGCTATAGTGGAGGGGTTCAACATAACATGTTGTGTGATGAAATGCATGAGTTCATGCTTGAAATTGTGTGATTTTGCTAGGTTCTATGAACAAATGTAATGCTGGATCTGAAATGTATGTGTGCATGCTTCAAATTGTGTGATTCTGCTGGGTTCTATGAATAATTGTAATGCTGGAACTGAAATGCATATGTTCATGCTTGAAATTGTATTGTTTGCAGATTCGTTGCCGAAATTGAGTTGTCTATAGCAAATTAGTGTACGCTGCCAAAAGTGTGTTCTACAACTAATTTGTGATTCACTGCCGAAATTGTATTGTCTGCCGTGAATTACCATTCGCTACTGAAAATGTATTTGCTGCAACAAATTAGCTTTCGCTGCTGAAAGTTTGTTTGCTACAACAAATTTGTGATTCGCTGCTGAATTGTGTGGTGTTTGTAGCGAAATAGTTTTCGCTACCAAATTGTGTGTCATGCAGCGAACCAGCTCTCGCTGCCGAATTGTGTCGCTTGCAGGGAACCAGTTTTTGCTGCCAAATTGTGTGGCCTACAACGAAACAGTTTTCACTGCTGAATTGTGTGGCTAGCAGCGAATTAGTTTTGCTGTCGATTTTCTACAATAGACCCCCGGGCAGAAATGACTTAAATGCTTATAACAATTTCATTGTACGATGGTGTAAAATATGGAACACTTGAGTGTAAACGTATGAACTCTTGAAATTAGTATAGTGATGAATGTTATTTATGGATGCAAATGTACTTATTTAGGATCGGACAATCATTAGGACAAGGATAACCCGCAGGTGGAGCAGGTAGGTAGTTACCATGTTTTTCTTGTATAATGTTTATGTTTTGAAATAATTTACTTATGATGATATTTTATTAAATCTTTGTTGAATGATGAAATGACGATGAAGTATTTGATTGAATTCTTGATGATTGTTGAAACGACTATGATATGTCAATCGGGTTCTTGTTGAATGTTGAAATAATGATGAAAATGTTAATGTTCTAAAATGACCTGTTTGAGATGGATATATTATTGTGCTATGATGAATGTTAAACCGATTATGAGATGTTGATTGGACTATTATGAATTTTGGTTGCTGATGAATGGTAGTATGAGTGTTATAAAGGATCCACTGTTGTATTTTATTGAATGTAATTGTGACAAATGGTTGTATGAGTATTATGAAGGATCTACTGTTGTATCCTTTTGAATGTAATTGTGATGAATGATTGCATGAGTATTATGAAGAATCTACTGTTGTGTCTTATTAAATGTAATTGTGACAAATGGTTGTACGAGTATTACGAAGGATCTACTATTGTGTTTTATTGAATGTAATTGTGACAAATGGTTGTACGAGTATTACAAAGGATCTACTATTGTATTTTATTGAATGTAATTGTGACAAATGATTGTAGGAGTATTACAAAGGATCTACGGTTGTATTTTACCGAATGTAATTGTGACGAATGGTTGTATGAGTATTACGAAGGATCTACGGTTGTATTTTATTGAATGTAATTGTGACGAATGGTTGTATGAGTATTACGAAGCATCTACCGTTGTATTATACTGAATGTTAATTATCACGGATGGTTGTATGAGTATTACGATGGATCTATTGTTGTATTGTATTGAACATGAATTGTCATGAATGGTTGGATGAGTAATACGAAGGATGTACTTGTAAACCTCAGGAAAATAAGGTTGCATAAATTACAAACTAACTAAATGGAAATAAAGCAAAGAAATTCATGTATAGTGTTAAATAAAAAAATGGAAATTTGGAAATTTTTGGGATATAAATTTCCGAAAGAAATATTTTGAGACATTATAAATTAACTCGGAAATGTTGAGGATTGGATTAAATTGAGGAAAATAAGCTAAACTAAAAGTTCTGAGGTGGAGTTATAAAAAAATGAAAGAGGTATAGTTTGATTATAAGAAGAAAAAAAAAGATGTGGGGGCAAAAATAATACACTTAAAGGAAATGGGGCCTAAGTACAAATAAGAGAAATTATAGAGTATAAATACTCATCTCCTCACCATAAATCTGCATCAACCGAAAAGGGAAGAAAAGATGGAGTTTTTGTATCCATTCTTGCAAAATCAAGAGAGAAACAATAAAATGTCAAGAACCCATCCAAGATTAAGGGTTTATAGATGGAGTAAACACTTGTGGGCAAGGGATTAACAAGAAAATGTAAACAAGAAATTGTAGGAGGATGAAAAGATGGAGTTTGTGAATGGAAGGGGGTGACGAATCTTGACAGGCTTGTCTCCTGACTTTCAATGAGATTTTAGGTAGGAGGATGAGAGAATTAGGATCATGTTTCTCATAGAAATTGTAGTTTTGGATGTTAGCTAACCAAGGAAATTGGTCTTGCTAAATTTGAAGCTGTAGAACTTTAGTTATGGGTCACCAACCGAGACTAAGTCATGACTGACTTTGTAGGGCAGTAGGACTGATTAATTGATGAGCAAATTTGACTATCTTAGAGGTAGAATTTAGTTCTCCTTCCTTTAGAGAACTTGTAGCCTCATGTCTTAGCTTTCCAACGAGACTAATCTCGCTTGAAACGGAATTCTAGAACTCTGGATATAGTTAAAAATTTGAGGAGAGTTTAGACAATAATGATTGGATAGTAACAGTCCAATGTCTAGACAGTAACAATTGGATAGTAACAGTTCAATGTCTAGACAGTAATGGTTCAAGACAGTAACAGTTCAATGTCTAGACATTAACGGTTGGATAGTAACAATTCAAGGTCTAGAGAGTAATAATTTGACAGTAATAGTTCAAGATTTAAATAGTAACAATTCAAAATATAAAGAAAGAAATGATTGAAAGAAAGACTTATTAGTTGTTGATATGATTATTATAAAATATATCCTTGAATGAGGAAAATTTATGAGATGAGCATGTGATTTCAGGGGGACCACCGATGTGGTGCAACAACAGCAGCAGGGGAGCACGAGTAGAGCTTCTACTGCAGGTAGGTGATCTATACCTATACTTTCAAGTTAAATTCCAGGATTTAATATGTTATTGATGTGATATGTGAATTACCGAATGTTGGATATTATGGGAAATGAGGGAATTTTGCGTAATGAGTTGATATTTTGAATAGTATTCAAGATGAAAAGATGTTGTGTGAATTACCAAGTGATGAAATTATCGATGACAAAGGAAATATGAGAAGTGTGATATGGGGCATGGACTAGCATATGTTTAGTGTATGTTAGGATCCCGGGTAAGGGGATCACCATGTTTTGATTAGCATACATTTAAGGTATGTTAGGATCCCGAGGAAGGAGATCAACATGTATTGACTGGCATACAATTAGTGTATATTAGGATCCCAGGTTAGGGGATCACCTTACATCAACTCCTATAGGGTGATGATGATACCAATGAAATTGGTATCAGTAAGGTAATGTGTTAGGCTAAAATAATCATAGTTGATCTTATGAAATCTTGAATGGAGGTTGATAATGTAAGAGGAAATGATTTTTAGTAGTTGAAGGAGAAAGAGTTTCCAATGAAAACAAGAAGGGAGAAGTGAATAAAATATAAATGCATGTTTGCCTTTTTAAATTTTTAGATATTTGTGTTGCTATATTATTGTGATATTCAGGTGTCAATAATATGTATTTTGTTTTAGGACCATCGCATGCACGACAGGAGAGATCCTAACTTATAATCTAGGTTCCAGGGAGTATACCCTTATATTTTGTAATATTACAACTTTTATATAACTTGATTTGTATAATTAATGTTTAAACTTGAATAGATGAATTTAATTTTGTAGTTTGTATAACCATGTTCCATGTATTCATGTTTATATCTTTTATCCATCCATAATGATAATTGTTGTTCAATGTATATCATGGATATTGTGGTTGACATGAATGATGATGTTTTGTCGGATTGAGACCCAGGATGATTGGGTTGAATTGAGTTAGGAGATACGAGATATTAGAAGTGTAAATAGGTTGTATGTTGATAACTTGGGACCTCCCGATATAGGGGAGACTCTGCCGAAATTTTAGTGAAAATTTCGATAAATTTTATTATGAACACCTTGTACATGTATATATATATAATTAATTACTTTGTTTATTAGTTAACATGAGATTGTTGCTTTATCCCGGATCAAGGGATGTTACATTTTGGTATCAGAGCCCAGGTTGCTATTCCAGGGATAGGAATAATTATATGATTTTGAAATGTGTTTCAGGATGGTGAGAACAAGGCAAGGAGCCAGAACTGATCCATCCCTAGTTCCGGGAAGTGATCAAAGTCCTCGTTATAAAAGTGATGCAAACTAGGATCCCTTGGCAGACATCTCCTCTCATGTACCTGCAACATCAGTGAACTCTGAAAGGGGCGAGTAAGGGAGACTTCGAGATGATTTGTTGTCCCATTAGGCAGATGTATCAATGCCCGAGGTATCAGACATATAGGGGGGAGATAATATACCCCCATCAGTGGCACCGGTAGATGGGTCAAACCCATTTTTGGATCCTGCTTTTATGGATCATATAGTGAGAGCTATAGCAGCAGGAATGGCAGTGGGAGCCTCCAATACAGCTCTTAGATCAAGGGGAGTAGTCACCATAGTGTAGTGGGTGAAGGGTATGAGAGAGATGGGTTGTATGACTTACCGTGGCGAAGAGGATGCTGAAGTTGTTAGGCATTGGCTGAGGAAAGTGGAAAGAGTTATAAACCAAATGCATGTGCCAGAGGAGCTACAGGTGGATTACTTGAGTCAACTATTGATTGAAAGTGCCCACTCTTGGTGGGAGACCATTAGAGAAAGGAGTTCATGGGAGGTATTGAGATGGAGGGACTTTTGTGAAGAGTTTGAGGAGAGGTACTATTCTTGGGAGCATAGAACGAAGAAAGAACGAGAGTTTTTGGATTTAAGGCAGGGAGATTTGACAGTTCTGGAGTATGAGAGGAGATTCCAGTACTTAAGAGTTTTTGCCTCCACTTACCTTCCCACAGAGCGCCACAGGGTGGAGAGTTTCCATGATGGACCAGTGTAGGAGTTGAGGAAGATATTGATAGCCATGCAGTTTCAGTCTGAGCGGGAATTGGTATGGGCTGCTCAGGGTATGGAGAGGGTAATAAGGGATACCCCGAAGCCAGTGGTCAAGCAGAGTCAGGTAATTGAAGCTAAAAGGAGAGATTTTGAGTTTTTGACTAGGAGACCTCCTCTCCCAAAGAAAGGGAAGAGCGGGCAATCATCAGGACAGTTCCATAAAAGAGGTGGGAGTTTCACCCTAGGAGGTAGCTTAAGAGGATCTAGACAGGTTAGTGGAAGAGGATCCTGGAGAGGACAGTCTAGACAGGGAGTCACAACTGCTGGAGGTTCTACAGAGCAGAAGGGACCAGTATATCTATTATGTTAGAGGTGTGAGCAGTGACATCCTGAAGATTATTCTGCGATGTCAAGGAGATGTTATATTTGTAGAAGAGAGGGGCATCGATGGAGAAAGTGCCCACATGTAGGCAGAGGCTATTACTATTGTTGGGACATGAGTCACAGGAAGAAGGATTGTCCCCGTAGAACTACCGAGGGAACCCATGGTCAGAGGATTAAGGTTCAGAGTTAGCAACAATCAGTTACAATCGATTGTCTTATCAGGCCTACCCAGTCAGGGACGAGTGCTACTCGAGGGAGGCCCAGAAATCAGGAGGGGAAGACTCAGGGTCAGGTATATCACATGACTTACAAGGATGTGGGAGTTGTACCTGATGTGGTGGCGGTACTTTACGAGTTAGTTACAATGCAAGTTTATGCTTTAATTGATCCTGAAGCTAGTCATTCCTTTGTAGCTTATAGAATTGTGAATAACATGCATGTTGTGTGTAGGAGTGACGGTAGTGCACTTTTGGGAGAGAATATACATATTGATGATATTTATAGAGGGGTAAAACTATATATTGGAGGGTTAGAATTGAGGGTAAATCTTACGCCATTAGAGTTATATGATTTTGACTTGATTCTAGGCATGGATTGGCTAAGTCAAGTGGATTGTTTCACCAAAATGGTGAGAATCCAAAGAATAGGTGATAAAAGAGTAGTGTTTAAAGGGGAAAGAAAAGCAATTCCAAGTTGTGTAATCTCAGTCCTGGTGGCCGGAAAGTTACTGAGGAAGGGTTATTCTGCTTAGCTAGCCCCTGTAAGAGAGCTGAAAAAGGGTAGCATAGATTTGGCTAGTTTTCCTGTTGTGAGGGAGTTTCAAGATGTATTCCCAGAAGAGTTGCCTGGATTACCTATGGTTAGAGAAATTAAAGTTTTCATAAAAACTGTTCCAGAAATTTCTCCTATAGCCTAGTCTCCTTATAGGATGGCACCTATGGAACTAACGACGGGCGAAGGTCCAACTTCAGAAATTATTAGATAAAGGCTTTATCCGGCCTTGTAACTCACCCTCAGGAGCTCCATTATTGTTTGTAAAGAAAAAGGATGGCACACTTTGTTTATGCATCGATTATCGTAAATTGAATAAAATGACAGTAAAGAACAAGTACCCACTCCCATGAATAGATGATTTGTTTGATTAGTTGAAGGGTGCTAGAATGTTCTCTAAGATAAATTTGAGATCTAGGTACCATCAGCTGACAATCAAGGAACAAGACATGCAGAAGACTGCTTCCAGAACCCGTTATGGGCATTACGAGTTTTTGGTGATGCCTTTCTGGTTAACCAATGCTCCGGTTGTGTTTCTGGACTTGATAAATCGGGTGTTTCCGCCTTACTTAGACCAATATGTGGTGGTGTTTATTGATGATATCTTGGTGTATTGAAACTCTTACTTGGAGCATGAACAACATCTAAGGGTTGTGCTATAGACTTTAAGGTAGAATCGACTATATGCAAAGCTGGATAAGTATGAGTTCTGGCTCAAGGAGGTAGTATTTTTAGGCCATGTAATTTCAGCAGAAGGAATATTTGTGGATCCAAGGAACGTTGAAGCCGTGTTGAAATGGGAGAGACCTACCAACGTGACAAAAATCCAGAGTTTCTTGGGTCTTACTGGGTATTATAGGAGGTTTATTAAGGGGTTCTCCACTATAGCATCACCTTTGACTAAGCTGACCCACAAGGAAGTCAGGTTTGTTTGGTCGGAAGAGTGTGAGACAAGCTTTCAAGAACTAAAGGAGAGGCTCACTTCTGCTCCTGTGCTAGCCCTTCCTTTAGGGACAAAAGGGTTTGTGGTACATAGTGATGCCTCAAAAAGGGGTCTAGCATGTGTGTTGATGCAACACGGGTGTGTGATTGCTTATGCATCAAGATAACTAAAGTCGCATGAAGTGAATTACCTAGTTCATGACCTAAAACTTGCAGTGGTGGTGTTTGCCCTAAGAGTATGGCGACATTATTTATATGGGCCACAAGTTCAAATCTTCATGGACCATAAAAGTTTAAAGTATTTGATGTCACAGAAGGAGGTGAACATGTGACAAAGGAGATGGGTAAAGTTGATAAAAGATTATGATTGTGTGATTGACTACCATCCTGGTAAGACTAATGTAATAGCCGATGCCTTAAGTAGGAAGGGAAAATAGTAATGAATGATATGGAGAAAAAAGAACAAGTATAATGGAATTGAAGAAGATGGGTTTGTGTCTAAGTTTAGGGCCTGAGGGATCACTGTTAGCTCAATTAAAGATTCGATATGTACTTCGAGACAAGGTCTTGGTGGCTCAAGAGGTGGATGGGAAAGTAAAGGAGATCAAGAAGAGGGTAAACCAAGGTGTAGAGACAACATTTTAAATGTTATCTGATGGGCTAATAGCTATGGGTAGATGAATTTATTTGCTTAATGATAAGACTTTGAAAGATGAAGTATTGAGAGAAGCTCATGAATCCTGATTTGCTACTCATCTTGGAAGTACAAAGATGTATAAGGATTTAAATGAATACTACTGGTGGCCAAATATGAAGAGGGAAATAACAGAATTTGTGTCGAACTGTGGGATTTGTCAGCAAGTAAAGATAGAACACTAGAGACCAGCAAGGGAATTACAATTATTGTTGATTCCATAATGAGAATGGGAGGATATTTCTATGGATTTTGTGACGGGATTACCTAGGGGAAAGAAGGGGAATGATGCTATATGGATGGTTGTGGATCGACTAACAAAATCTGCTTTGTTTTTTCCTATGAAAATGAATTCAGTGGATAAGCTAGCAAAATTATATGCAAACAAAGTAATCAGACTTCATGGAGTGCCAGTGTCGATTATATCAGATCGGGATCCAAGGTTCACATCGAGATTATGGCCTAGCTTACAACGAGCATTGGGGAGAAAGTTGAATCTAAGCACAACATTTCATCCTCAGATGGATGGTCAATCTGAAAGAACCATTCAAACTCTTGAGGATCTCCTGAGGGCTTGTGTGCTGGATTTTGGAGGGAACTGGGATGATCTCCTGCCATTGGTGGAATTTACTTATAATAATAGCCATCAAGCTACTATTGATATGGCTTTATATGAAGCATTGTATGAGAGGAAATGTCGTACCCCAATTTGTTGGGATGAAGTAGGAGAAAGGAAGCTTTTAGGACCTGAAATGGTGCAACTAACAACTAACAAGGTGAGGGTGATAAAAAAAGGATGAAGGAAGCCCAAGATAGACAGAATAGTTATACAGATAATCGAAGAAGGCCTTTGGAATTCCAAGTGGGGGATAAGGTATTTTTTAAGGTGGCACCTTGGAAAGGCATCATTCGATTTGAAGTAAAAGGGAAATTAGCCCTTTCGAGATTAAGGAAAGAATCGGGCCAGTTGCCTATCAATTAGAGTTGCCTGTATATTTCAATAAAATTCACAATGTGTTCCATGCGTCATTGTTGTGAAATGCCAAGATAGACCTCTCACGGGTATTGCCACATGTTCCTATAAAGATTATAGGGAATCTAACCATGGAAGCTAAACCTGGCAACATTTTAGATCGAGATGTGAAGGTGTTGAGGAATAAAAGAGTTTCCTTGATGAGAGTTTTGTGGAGAAGCTCTCAAATAGAAGAAGAAATATGGGAAAGAGAATCTAACATGAAGGAGAAGTTTTCGCTTTTAATTTACAACATAGGTACGTAACTTGAATTTCGAGGATGAAATTTCTATTAGGAGGGGAGAATGTAAACCCCAGGAAAATAAGGTTGCGTAAATTGCAAATTAACTAAATGGAAATAAAGGGAAGAAATTTAAGCATAGGGTTAAATAAAATGGGAATTCGGAAATTTTTTGAATATAAATTTCCGGGCGAAATATTTTGAGACTTTATAAATTAACCTGGAATGTTGAGGATTGGATAAAATTGAAGAAAATAAGCCAAACTAAAAGTTATAGGGTGAAATTATAAGAAATGAAAAGAGGTATAGCTTAATTATAAAAAGAAAAAGATGTGGGAGCAAAAATAATACACTTAAAGAAAATGGGGCCTAAATGCAAATAAGAAAAATTATAGAGTATAAATACTCCTTTTCTCACCAAACATTTGCAGCAACCATAAGGAAAGAAAAGAGGGAGTTTTGTATCCATTCTTGCAAATCAAGAGAGAAACACCAAAATTTCAAGAACCCATCCAAGATTAAGGGTTTATAGATGGAATAAACACTTGTGGGTAAGGAATTAACAACAAAATTGAATAAGAAAAGGAGGAGGAGGGCCTCTTTGTCATTAGAAAAGAAAGAAGGGAGTTGAAAATCTTCAACTAGTTGAAGATCTAAAACTTACCGGGTAAGGTGTTCTAAACATGATATTATAATTTATTTCAAATTCGATAATGAATTGATGTCTTGATGTTGAATTATAGATTAGGGTTCTTAGACTTGAATTGGGAAAAATAGTATTTGTTGCTAAAATTAAGTTAATTCATGTGTGGTATGTAATTGGAGACGTGAAACCCTGATAATTTACCCAAAAAAGGTAGTTTGTGAAAGTTATGTGTGTAGGGAAGGGGGTGACGAATCTGGACAGACTCGTCTTCTAACTTTCAGTAAGATTTTGGATAGGAGGATGAGAGAATTGGGACCAGGTTCCTTCATAGAAATTGTAGTTTTGGATGTTAGCTAACTAAGGAAATTGGTATTGCTTAATTTGGAATTGTAGAACTCCAGTTATGGGTTATCAACCGAGACTGAGTCATGACAGACCCTATAGGGCAGTAAGTTTGATTTGTTGATGAGCAATTTTGACTATCTTAGGGGCAGAATTGGGTTCTCCTTCCTTTAGAGAACTTGTAGCCTCATATCTTAGCTTTCCAACGAGACTAATCTCGCTTGAAACGGAGTTCTAGCACTTTAGATATAGTTAACAATCTGAGGAGAGGTTAGAAAGTAACAGTTCAACACCTAGATAGTAACGGTTCAAGACAGTAACATTTCAATGCCTAGACAGTAATGATTGGAGTCCAAGGTCTAGACAGTAACAATTAGATAGTAACAGTTCAATGCATAGACAGAAGGTTAGACAAAGAATGTCCAAGGTCTAGACAGTAACAATTCGAGATTTAAACAGTAACAGTCCAAGATCTAGACATTAACAATTTGAGATTTTAAAGAAAGGAATGATAACTATGGTTGGATAAAGAATGACAACATTAATGGGTGTAATGAGAAAAACATAAAATATAAAGAAAGAAATGATTGAACGAAAGACCTATTAGTTGTTGATATGATTATTATAAAACATATCCTTGAATGAGAAAAAGTTATGAGATGAGCTTGTGATTGCAAGAAGAACCACCGGTGTGGTGCAACAGTAGTAATGGGGGAGCATGAGTAGAGCTTCTACTATAGGTAGGTGATCCACACCTGTACTTTCTAGTTAAATTCCATGATTTAATATGTTTTTGATATGATGTGTGAATTATCGAATGTTGGATATTATGGGAAAGGAGGAAATCTTGTGTAATGATGTCGATATTTTTAATAGTATTCAAGGTGAAAGGATGTTGTGTCGATATCGTAATGATGTCGATACATTTAGTGTATGTTAGGGTCCTAGGTAAGGGGATCACCATGTATTGGCTAGCATACATTTAGTGTATGTTAGGATCCCGAGTAAGGGGATCACCTTGCATCGACTCCTACGGGGTGATGATGATACCAGTGAAATTGGTATCGGTAATGTGTTAAGCTAAAATAATTATGGTTGATCTTATGAAATCTTGAATGGAAGTTGGAAATGAGAGATGAAACGGTTTTTAATAGTTGAATAAGAAAGAGTTTCCAATGAAAACCAGAAGGGAGAAGTGAATAAAATATGAGTGCATGTTTGCCTTTTTAAATTTTTGAATATTTGTGTTGTTATATTTATTGTGATATTCATGTTTCAATAATATGTATTTGTTACAGGACCCTCACATGCATGACAGGAGTAGATCCTAGCTTATGTTCACTTTTTGCAATTCTAGGTTCTAGGGAGTATACCCTTGTATTTTGTAACATTACAACTTTTGTATAACTTAATTTGTGTAATCAATGTTTAAACTTGAATAGATAATCTTAACTCTGAATTTCATATGAATGTGTCCATGTATACATGTTTGTCTCATCTATTCCTCTGTAATGATATTTGTTGTTTACTGTATGTTATAAATATTATGGTTGTGATGACAATGATGTTGGTAGGATTGAGACCTAGGACGACTGGGTTGTGATTGAGTTATGAGATGTTAAATATTAAAAGTGTAAACAGGTTAAATGTCAATAACTTGAAACCTCCCGATATAGGGGAGACTCTGCTGAAATATTAGTAAAAATTCGAGTAAAATTTAATATGAACACCATGCACACACACACACACTATATATATATATATATAATTTACTTTGTGTATCGGTTGGCATGAGATTGTTGCTTAATCCCGGATATGGGGATGTTACAGATTAGCTTTGGTTAATGACATCCTAAGTGGATGATCAAGATGAACAAATGACTAGCTTTGGCTAATAGCATCCTAATCGGATGACCGGGATGAACAAATGACTAGCTTCGGCTAATGACACCCTAAGTGGATGACCATGATGAATAAATGATTAGCTTTGACTATTGACACCTAAAGTGGATGACAAGGTTGAGTAAATAATTAGCTTCAACTAATGACACCCTAAGTGGATGACAAGGATGACTAAATGACTAGCTTCGCTAATGAGATCCTAAGTGGATGACCGAAATGAATAAACAATTGGCTTCGGCTAATGACATCCTCGAGAGGATAGTCGGATTTGAGAGTTACAAGTTAGTTTGAAGAATTGATGCGTTCATGTATACTATGTTTTTTATATACTAAGTATATGAAAAAAATATGATTGTTATGCTTTAATAGAGAATAACGCTAGTTCGACTAATGACATTCGAGATGAATGATCGGGTTTGAATATTGTAATTAGCCTCGGTAATTGATGAATTATTAATGGTGGTATTTACATAAGGAGAAATGATAGAATTACGCTCTTTTGGTCCATGAATGAAATGTTACGCTAATATTGTTTTATTATGTTTCTTTAAATTGCCTATAATTGTTGAAATTATCTTGTGTTGTAACAGGGACATCATACCAACATGGTGCATAGGGAAATCCGTTTAACAGCTCACACATTTTGAAAAGAACTATATATCATAGGGAAATCCATTTCACAGCTCACACATTTTGAAAAGAACTATATATTCGCATGTTATGAGTGATATGAGTTCTATATGAACGAACTTGTTAATCACTAAGTTAGTCGTCTACCCCCCTTTGTAAAGACTAGTAATGAAAAATTGAAATGGAACACGGATGTGAATGTGCAAACAAGTTGATATGATGTGTATGAATATACATATGAGGTATTCATCTAATAAGGATGTCATGTTGTGAAATTACATGAGGTTAGGATAACGAAAGTACTAGTTGTGTAACATGTTGTTCGACACTCTTGTATGATCTTGTGATGTTAACGAGACTAGAACAAACAGGTGAATTTATGAGAATGTCAATATGATGTAATGTAAATCTATGAGTATGGAAATATAATATTATGGGCACGTGTATTGAGAATCCATTTTATGGGAATATTGATTTATGTTATCCTATGTAGATTGTGCCTTGTTAATGAGCAAACTGTAATGATAAATCTAAAGAATGATATGGTGAAAACATCCAGAAAACAGACGATTAAATTTTTTTTTTATCAATTTTGGCCTTAAAAAGCTGGGTCGTTACAGTTAAGCTTTAAAAGAAATAACCTTGAAGCTAGAATGAGAACGGTCTCCTTAGGCATAACAATATATCTAAAATGAGAGGAAAAAAATAAGAGGGTTTTTACGGTAAGAGCTTGTTGGTTAATGTTATACTTTAGAAATTTCAAGTCTTATTCTATACAGTCCTCCACTTTCATTAAATCAATCACTTCCTCCTCAATGTTGGTTGAGGGTTGTTGTTGTTGCCTTCTTGTTGCTCATGCTGTGTGATTTCCTGTTTTATTAGGGATTGGCTTTAAGGGATTTGGTGGTTATGGTCTTGTCAAGATCAAAATTATTCTTGTCTGGTATGACTCTATTAGCATCTCTGGATCTTGTGGACTGAAATGCTTTGGTTGATCTGCTTTGGTTCTGTTATTTGCATATGTGAGCCTTGCGGGATGTCATGTTGTGTAGATTGATGGTAACTATTGCTAGTGGCTTGATATTTTGTCATGGTGCTAGTTTCCTCTAAGAGGGCTGCTTTGACCAAAAGTTAAATTAGTGCTTTTTAGGTAGTTATCTTCGGCACTAGCAGGACTACTAGGTTCCTTGGCTAACCGCTACTCTATAATTGGTGTTTTTCTTCTTTTCAAGAAGTTTACTCTCCTTTATCTGTTTTTCAGTGTTTCATGTAATTTGGTTCTTGATGTTCTTATTGGAACCTGTTCCTTTTAGTTGCTTCTTTTGGGTTTGTACATGTTTGTATTTATGACTTGGTTATCCAACTTGATTCCTTTTAATCTATAATACTTACTTACATTTGATAAAAAAAAATAAAAGGGCTGTCGGTCTGTCAATCCTTACTATGTATGGACCTGGTAAGTTTCCCCATGTTAAGTCAAATTCAGTCGTAGGCTCCACTCCTGGTGGTGCCCTTCCGTCAATTCCTTTAAGTTTCAACCTTGCGACCATACTCCCCAGAACCTAAAAACTTTGATTTCTTATAAAGTGTTGGCTAAGTCCTAGAAGCAACATCCGCCAATCCTTGATCGACATCGTTTATGGTTGAGACTAGGACTATATTTGATCGTCTTGGAGCCCCCAACTTTCATTCTAGATTAATGAAAACATCCTTGGCAAATGCTTTCGCAATTGTTTGTCTTTCATAAATCTAAGAATTTTCTGACTATGAAATACAAATGCCCTCGATTATCCCTGTTAATCATTACTCTGATCCTGAAGGCCAACACAATAGGATCGAAATCCTATGATGTTATCCCATGCTAATGTATCCAGAGCGCAGCTTGCTTTGAGCACTCTAATTTCTTCAAAGTAACAAAGACTGAAGGCATAACCCGGCCAGTTATGGCCAGGAGCGCATCACCGGTAGAAAGGACGAGGCACCTAATACACACATGAGGTGGACTGGTCGACCTAACCTAAAGTCCAACTATGAGCTTTTTAATTGCAACAACTTAAATGTACGCTATTGGAGCTGGAATAACCATGGCTGCTGGCACTAGATTTACCCTTCAATGGATCCTCATTAAGGGATTTAGATTGTACTCATTCCAATTACCAGACTCGAAGAGCCCAGTGTTGTTATTTATTGTCACTACCTCCCTGTATCGAGATTGGGTAATTTGCACGCCGTTGCCTTCCTTGGATGTGGTAGTCGTTTCTTAGGCTCCCTCTCTAGAATCAAACCCTAATTCTTCTTCACCCCTCACCACCGTGGCAGGCCTCTATCCTACTATCAAAAGTTGATAGGGCATAAATTTCAATGATGCGTTGCTAGCATAATTACCGTGCGATTCATTGAGTTATCATGAATCATTAGAGCAATGGACAGAGCCTGCATCGACCTTTTATCTAATAAATGTGTCCCTTCCAGAAGTCAAGGTTTGTTGTATGTATTAGCTCTAGAATTACTATGGTTATCCGAGTAGCAAATACCATCAAACAAACTATAATTGATTTAATAAGTCATTTGTAGTTTCACAGTCTGAATTAGTTCATACTTACACATGCATGGCTTATATGACTATTGGCAAGATCAACCAGGTAGCATTCCTTGGCGACACTATGACCCACACAATCCCCAACGCCAATGAGATGAGGGGCTGAGATGGGCGAGGAAGTCATTTTTATCGAGCACGAGTGGCTTGAACAAAGTGGCCGTAGGGGTGGAGGCCCACAAGCCGGCATCGCATTCCGCATCCGAAAGCATGAGCGATCACATATGGGCTACTTTGGCGGGAGTCCGCTCGATTAGAACACGAACATCACTGCTAGGTTTGCCTCGAATTCCACCATAGTGGGTACACAACACAGGAGCCCCACCTCGTTGCAAGGTACCTAGGGCCTTGGGCTGACAATGATGGCTGCAACAGGCTGATAGTTCAGTACACCAACACCCCTCCCAAGAAGATAACTGAACTAGACGGCTTGCATGCCAAGCCTCATGAGTGTAGAGTGAGTAGAGAGTTAGGAGAGAAGAAGGAGCCTAGATCTCTTCCCCAAAACCGGCTGCAACTCTACTAAAACAACCTCTTTCTCTTTCAAAGAACCAACCACCAAACCCAACTGCATTGTAACGACCCAACTTTTTCAAGCCAAAAAAGGTGGAATTTTTTTTGTTATCGGTACTTCTCACAATGACATTCTATGAATTAGTAATTAAGTTCCCTTCCTTATCATGACATCATACATATATAGTTTTTGTAAAATGACATTCCATAAGACGGATACTCAATACACATGTCCATAATATTACATTTTCATATTCATACATTTACATGACATCATATTGACATACTCATGAATATATTCTTATTCTAGTCTCGTTATCAACATGAGTTTATACACAAGTGTTGAATGACAATCTTACACAAATAATACCTCCTTTCATACGATCCTCATGTGATTTCTCAACACAACATCTTTATAAACGAGAATACCACATAAATATATTCATAACATCATATCTACATGTTTGCATATCCACATCTATGTTTCAATACAGTTTTCATTACACAGTTTTCATTACAAGTCCTTACAAAAGTCTTTGAAAGACAAATATTCAACATAACATAAGACAAACTATTACATAGCACTATTCAAAATATGAGAACCCGTGGAGTGGTTTTCCTATGTACCTTGATTGTATGATGCCCCTGTTACAAAAACAATATGATACAAGAATTGTAAATAATCTAAACAT
The DNA here is from genome assembly GCA_019202695.1 of Populus x sibirica. Taxonomy (NCBI): domain Eukaryota; kingdom Viridiplantae; phylum Streptophyta; class Magnoliopsida; order Malpighiales; family Salicaceae; genus Populus; species Populus x sibirica. The sequence continues at coordinate 53,617 of JAGMVL010002088.1, forward strand.
AATAATAATAACTAGAAGGATGTTATCGTTGTTTTTTGTTATCAACTGAAGGTGAGTACATTCTTTCATTCACTTCTTAAATACATTGTGCAATCCTCATTACTTCACTAGATGTATTATCCTCATTCATATGCCCCAACCCCTCTATAGGAGTGGTGGGGCCAAAGTTTAATCTTTAGTCAGAGTCAATTACTTCACCTTAACCCCGTCATTCATCTTGGATGCTTTTAACTGTAACTAATCACAATATCTAAACTCGGCCACCCGTCTCGGATGCCATTAACCAAAACCAACCACACAAGTCAACCCGTCATCTCTTACGAATACCATTTTGCCAAAGCCAATCATCATAATCAACTTGGCCATCCATCTAGGATGCCATTTACCAAAACTAATCATCAACCACAACCCGGTCATCTATCTCGGATGCCATTAGCTGAAGCTAATCAACAATCACAACTCGGTCATCCATCTCGAATGCCATTAGCCGAAGCTAATCATCAAGCACAACCCAACCATCATCTTGGATGCCATTAGCCAAAGCTAATCAACAATCACAATCAACATTCCATAATCGGTTTGACATTTGTCAGCAACCCAATTTCATAACGACTCAATTACCATCTCATAGTCGGTTTAGTTTACCATCTCATAGTCGGTATATTATTCATTGCAACAAAATAATATATCTTCCTCAACAAGTCATTTTAGAACATTGGCATTTTCATCATCGTTTCAACATTCATCAAGAACTTGATCAACATTTCATAGTTGTTACAACATTTGTCAAGAATTCAATCAAACATTTCATCGTCGTTTCATCATTCATCAAGGATTCAATACTATATTGTCATAAGTAAATCATTTCAAAGCGTTAACATCATACAAGAAAAAGGTGGAAACCACCTACCCGCTCCACCTGCATGTTGTCCTTGTCCTGACAAAGGTTTGATGCCAGTCGCATCACCTAAGACATTAATGGCTATAAATCAGTACTTCGTATTCAGTAATCACCCAACTTGTCATGCATACTTTAAACATATACAAGTTTATATTTCAGTGTTCCACATATCACAATCACAGAGTGCAACCATCTTAACCATTGGCCTAATTCAGATATGTAAAATGCTACGAGATATTGTTAGCGAAACCTGGTTCACTGGTGATGCAGATTCGTCAGCGGCAGATTCGCTGAACGCAAAATCATTAGTGACTGGATTGCTAGTGTCACCTTGATTCAGCAGCGTAGCAGGTTCACTGCAGACAACACGATTTAGCAACGAAAACTGACATGCTATAATTTGGCAGGGAAAACTAATTCACTGCAGATAATGCAATTTGGCAGCGAAAATAGATTCGCTGTCGACATCCCAATTCGGCAGAGAAATTGTCTCGCTGTAATTCAGCAACGAAAACTGATTCTTTATGGACAACACAATTTAGCAATGAAACTGATTCGTTGCTGGCACCACAATTTGGTGGTGAAAACTGATTCACTCCAAACAACTCAATTTCAGTAGTGAATCACAAATTTGCTCCAAGCAATACACTTTCAGCAACGAACACTGATTCACTGCAGACAACTCAATTTCAGCAGCGAATCACAAATATGCTGCAGGCAACACCCTTTCGGTAGTGAACTCTGACTCAATTTCAGCAGTGAACCTAATTCGCTACAAACAACACAATTTCAGTAGTGAACCCTAATTCACTACAAACAACATAATTTTCGATAGCGAGAGCTGATTCGCTACACACAACATAATTTCAGCAATGAACACTAATTTGTTGCAGACAACTTAATTTTTGGCAATGAGCGCTGATTCGCTGCACATAACACAATTTCAGCAGCAAACGCTGATTCGCTATAGACAACAAAATTTTAGCAGCGAGCGCTGATTCACTACATACAACTCAATTTCGGCAACAAATCACACATTCGCTACAAATAATAACCTTTCATTAGTGAATGCTGATTCGCTACAGACTATACAATTTTGGCATTAATTTTCAGTAGTCACATGATTTTAGCATGAACACACAAGTAGAAAATCAAGTCCAGCACATAATTTGTCATTAAATTCCAATAGAGTCATATGATTTTAACATACATACCCACATGCAGATTATTACACAATACATTTCAATCGTACACTAACACATTTCAACAAAATTTTATCAAATATTTATACACAGAAATTACTCCACAATTGCATGCATGGTTCTGTTTTTGGCAAGGTCATCCCTTAAGCATTTGGTCACCTACATTCATGGTATGTCCAGCCACCATTATGCTCAGCCAACTAACTAAATTTGCATATGCAAAATCATCCATTTCCCCATGTTGATTGTTTTATTTATAGGTCCTTTATTCAGCCCTCATTATTGTCTTTCTTTTTTGGTTTAATTTTCTCTTACAACTAGTGTAAATTTCTAGGTATCCCCTCATGTTTTTTATTCTTCCTTTCGGTTCTAAGAACCCATAAAGTGGTGGGGGAAAAGAGGTTTGGTTCATACCTCACGATTTACAGTAGCTTTAGGAAGGAATTTTAAAAAGTTTTTCTCCCCTTTCGCTCACATTTTACTGCTTCTTCATCCTCTCTGGTTTCAATTTTCCTTCTCTTCCTTCTCTGTTGTAGCAGTCACCCCTTCCAGCTCACTTACCTCTCATGGTTTTCTCTCCTTTCTTCTAACTCTCTCCTCCACAATAGTCAAGGGCTTGCATGCAGCTGGGTTTGTTGGGTTTCACTTTGGAAAGAGAGGGATTGTTGCATCCAAGGCTGTTGGCCGATTGTTTTTAGGGAAGAGAAAACGGGCAAGAGCATGTAGTTGGTTTTGGGAAGAGGGAGGGTCCACCCTCTCTCTCTCTCTCCTTGTATTTATACCCCTTCTTAAATAAGGTAAGGTGTTTGGGTGCAGGACCAAGGTTGTCCTTATCCCTTTTTTGGGTTATCTTGGGTTGGTTTCTATTCTAATTTTCTTATAGGATAGGCTGGTCTAAGACTAATTATTGTTGGGTTTTAGAGTGTCGCCGCTGATTTAGAAATCTGGAGCGAAAAACCATGTCACTGCCGATTCAGAAATTGGCAACAAAAAATTAAGTCGTTGTCGATTTAGAAATCGGTAGCCAAAAATGTGCTGTTGTCGATATAGAAATTGGTAGCAAAAATCGTGTTGATTTAGGAATCAACGTTCGCTACCGAAACTGTGTTGTCTGTAGCGAATCAGCGTTCACTACCGAAATTGTTTTGTCTTTAGCGAACAACTTTTCACTGCCGAATTGTGTTCTCTGCAGCGAATTAGTGTTCGCTACCAAATTGTGATGTCTACAACGAATCAATGTTCACAGTTGAGTGGTGTCTACAATGAATCACTTTACGCTGCCGAATCATGTTGTCTGCAGCGAATTAGTGTTCGTTGCCAAAATCATGTTGTCCGCAAGGAATTAGTGTTCGCTGCCAAAATCGTGTTTTCTGTAGCGAATCAGTGTTCGCTGCCGAAGCTGTGTTGTATACAGTGAATGAGCGTTCACTGCCAAAATTGTGTTGTTTGCACCAAATTAGTTTTTACTACCAAATTGTGTTGTCCACACCTAATCAGTTTTCGCTACTGATACCGTGTTGCCTGTAGCCAATCAGTGTTTGTTGTTGAAATTGTATTATCTGTAGCAAATCAACATTCGACTTTGAAATTGTGTTTTCTACACCAAATTAGATTTCACTTCTGAATTGTGTTATCTGCAGCAAACTAGCTTTCATTGCTGAATTTTGTATGTAACCAGCAAATCAGTTTTTGCTGATGAATTGTATATCATCAGTGATCGAGTTTTTGTTGACGACTTTTTATGGCAGCAGCAGCTTAGCCGCTGATGAATTTCATGTTAGAAATGACTTAATGCTTGTAATGATTTCATTGTATAATATGTGGAACACTGGAATGTGAACATGTGGATTTTGAAATAAGTATGACGATGAGTTTTGTGTTTGCTGAATGCAAATGTGTTGATTTATGATCTTTTGATGGATGAGGTGGTGCAACCAGAATCAAACCTTCGATTGGATAAGTACACCGCGAGAGGAATAGGTAGGTTATTTCCACCCCCTTCTAGCGTAACATTAGTTTTTAAAGTGAATTTATTATGAAGGATCTATTGTTGTGTGATTAGTACTTAAAAGTGTATTCTAATTAAGGCTTTATACACCATATTGCACTTAAAGTATCATTAAATTCCCTAACTTAAGCATGTTTTATAATAATAAGTCTGATAATATAAGATACCTTTAATTTATGGTAAATACTCATTTTAAATGCAGGTTTATCCCACAACTCAAAGGATTGATTAATGTGATTAACTATTGAAATTGAGAAGACAAAGAAAGGGCTAAGAGAAGAGATGTTGATTCAATTCAAACTGAAACACCATTCAGTTATTAGATCAGAACTGGAGTTGTAGACCTTGGATTTAGGTCTGATTTATCTTGATGGAAAGCTAAGACATAGGCCTAAAATATTCATGAAGAGTCCAAGACTCAATTCTTCCATTTTTTAGTTCAAATCTTAGTATCAAAAGAGACGTCTGAATATGTCCTGCAGCCCAGACACCGTTCAGTGTTTAGCCCATATTTCGAGTTCTAGAAGTCCAAATGAGCTCTAGGTTTTTTTTTAACAGCTAAGACAATTTTCCACAACTGTCATGAAGACTATGTGCTCAAATTCTGATGTTAGCAATGACATTGTGGCTGGCCAACAATGTCAATAACCAGCCAACAAGTCAATGGTTGGCCACCAGGTAAATAGTTAGGTATCTAATCAATAGTTCTGAATTTTAACCTATAAAAGGAGGCATTTGCCATGTATTTAGGCATCTTGGTTTTTAGATCAAGATCATATTCTTGCTTTGTTTCTTTGTATTTTTGTAATGTTTAAGTTTTGCTTTCATTAATCTTTTGTTTATGCTTTTCATCATAACTATGTTCTTATCTAGTTTATTTATGTTTATCTTCTTCATAATATTTAGTTAAGTTTATTATGTCAAGGTGAAAAGGTTTCACTATGGTGTTAGAATATGTATATTATAAACTCAACATGGACTTCAATGTTTATATCCAAGAAAGTTTGCTATTAACATGTCTTATCTTTTTATCTTACTAATTATTAATACCTTACTTGTTAAATGATTAATCTAGATTTGTGTTGTATAACACTTGGTACAATAAATGCTTGATCCTTCATAGTCTTTGCCCGACATCGTTATTATGAGAGGAACTTGATTTGTTGTTAACAGAAGTTAGCATCATGAATACCTGACAATATTTAAAAGTATTGGTCTTACTTAAATAAGATAATTAATATGATATAATTAATATGATCATGTTAATACTTTATAACGAGCCATTAATGATAAATCATCTGATTGGAACCTCCTTTGTGTGTGGTTACCAGTTGAGTAATAAAAAGGAGTTTATACTATGCTTATTTGAATTACCATCAGTGAATCCTCTAACCTTGACAATTATTTTATCATTGTTTAATCTTTTCATCATTATCACATCTCAAAGTTCTCTTCAACATCAATATCATTTTATTATTTGTAATTTATATAGTTCACCTCCCTGTGGTTCGACCTCAGTTTTGCCGTGTTATTTATTACTTTGACACTCCTGCACTTGGGATAAGACATCAACTCTTTGATCGTGTCATTGTGCTATATGGAATGTTAACTGTCGCGAATGGTTGTATAAGTATTACAAAGGATTTGTCGTTGTATTATGTTGAAGGTTATTTGTCATGAATGTTTATATGAGTATTGCAAAGAATCTATTATTAGGCTATACATAGTGCTAAATTGTTACCAATTTTTGTATGAGTGTTACAAGAGATCTATTATTGTATTGTATTGAACATTAACTGTCATAAATGGTTGGATGAATAATACAAAGGGTCTATTGTTGTGTTATACTGAATGCTAAACTATTATGGAATGTTTGTTTGTGTATTACAAAGGATATAATGTAACGACTTGACATTTTCAAGGCCAAAATCGATGGTAAATTTTTTTTGGTCCGGTTATGAATGTTTTTCACCATATCATTCTGCAGATTTATAATTGCATTCCATTCATTAACAAGACACAATCCACATAGGATAATGTAAATCAATATTCCCATTAAACAGATTCTCAATACTCGTGCCCATATTATTATATTTTCATACTCATAGGTTTACATTACATCATATTGACATACTCACAAATTCACATTCCTTTTCTAGTCTCGCTAACATCACGAGTTCATACAAGAGTGCTGAACAACAAGTTACACAATTAGTACTTTCATTATCCTAACCTCATGTAATTTCACAACATGACATCCTCATAAAATGAATACCTTATATGTATATTCATACACATCATATCAACTTGTTTACACATTCACATCCGTGTTCCATTTCAATTTTTCATTACTAGTCTCTACAAAAAGGCAAAAGGGGTCAAACGACTAATTGAGTGATTAACACGCGTGTTCATATATAACTCATATCACCTATAACATGCGAATATATAGTTCTTTTCACAATGTGTGAGCTGCGGAATGGATTTTCCTACGCATAATGTTGGTATGATATCCCTATTATAGTACAAGATAATTTCAAGCATTATTGGCAATTTAAGAACATAATAAAGCAATATTAACGTCACATTTCATTCATGGACCAAAAGAGCATAATTCTTTCATTTCTCCTTATGTAAATACCACCCTTAATAATTCATGAATTATCGAGGGTAATTACAATACTCAAACCCGATCATTAATCTCGCATATCTTTAGCTGAACTAACGTTATTCTCTGTTTAAAGCATAACAATCATAGTTCTTTCATATACTTAGTATATACAAAACCTTGTATACATGAACACATCAATTCTTAAAGACTAATTTATAACTCTCCAATCCGGCTATCCTCTTAGGATGCCATTAGCCGAAGTCAATCGTTTATTCATCTCGGTCATCCACTTAGGATGCTAGTCATTTATTTAGCCAAAGATAATAATTTATTAATTCTAGTCATCCACTTAGGGTGCCATTAGCTGAAGCTAATCATTTATTCATCCTGGACATCCACTTTGGATGCCATTAGCCATAGCTAGTCATTTATTTGTCTCGGTCATCCATTCGGATGCCATTAGCTGAAGCTAATCAATGATTTGTTTCGATCATCCTTTTGAATGCCATTAGCTAAAGCTAATTAATGATTTGTCTCGGTCATCCTTTTGAATGCCATTAGCTGAAGCTAATCATTCATTTGTCCCGGTCATCCATTCAGATGCCATTAGCTGAAGCTAATCATTTATTCATCCTGGACATCCACTTTGGATGCCATTAGTCGTAGCTAATCATTTGTTCATATCGGTCATCCATTTAGGGTGCTATTAGCCGTAACTAGTCATTTAGTTGTTCTGGTCATCCATTCGGATGCCATTAGCCAAAGCTAATCAATGATTCATGACAATTAATGTTCAATACAATACAACAATAGATCCTTCATAATACTCTTACAACCATTCATCACAATTACATGTAATAAAATACAACAATAGATCATTCATAATACTCATACTACCATTCGTCACCATTACATCCAAAAAAATACAACAGTAGATCCTTTGTAATACTCATACTACCATTCGTCACCATTACATCCAAAAAAATACAACAGTAGATCCTTCATAATACTCATACTACCATTCATCAACTGCTCAAATTCATAATAGCTCAATCAATATCTCATAGTCTTTTTCATATTCATCGCAACACAATAATATATCCACGTCAAACAGGTCATTTCAAAACATTAACATTGTCATCATTGTTTCAACATTCAACAAGAACGTGATCGACATTTCATAGTCGTTTCGACACAGCTTCTACTCCCTCATCCTCTTTATGATACTTTCTGCTCTTTTGGTATTTTGGCCAAGGAATATGTTCCTTGTAGCCATTTTGGTTTTCTGCTTGGTTTTGTTCTGGTTTTCTTTGGATTTGTCTATATGGTGCTGCCTTTGTAGGTTTGTTTCTTGTTTGTCGCAGTATATATGTTTCTACCTGTAGCTGTGTTGTGTGGCTTTATGCTTGTTATTTGTAGTTGTTGGGTCTGCTATGTAGGGTTTGTTGTTGGTATCAGCTTCTGCTTGTGATGCTATGTTTGGTCTCTAGTTGCTTCTTCTAGTTAGGTGGAAGCCGGTTGTTTTGTCTGTTCGCTTTTGGAAGTCTTGGCTGATGGCATTGCCTGTTATTGGCGTTGTTGGTTTCTGTGGTTTTTAGCTGTTATATTGCTCACTTGCAGTTTGGTTGCTTGGGTTTCTCCTTGCTTGGTTTGCTGCTTTTGCCATAGTTTGATGTCTGGGTTTGTTACTGGTTGCTTTCCTTGGGAATGCAAGGTGGTTCCCTTGTTTTGCTTGCTGGTTTTTCTGCATTGCTTATTGCTAGATATGGCCTGCTGGTTGGCTTGTTGCTTACTCTTATATGCTTCTAATTGTCAGGATGTTTTCCTGGGAGTGTTTCCCTTATCTTGTTGCTGGTTTTGCTTGTTCCTGGTTGGGTCCATTCTGGAATTGTTTGCTGTGGTCTATTGGGATTTCCTAATTTTGCTGCAGTTACTGTTTGGGTTTGCTGCTCGTATGATCTGTGGTTTGCTCCTAGGTTCTACTGCTCTATATTTTGGGTTTTGTTCTACTTTGGCAATGGGAGCATGTTCCCCTGCCTTTTTATTTCTTATTTTAGTTGCAGGTTGTGTTTTTTCTTTGTTGGTCCTTGCCTGTCGGCTTGGTTTGGTTGCTTGGTTTGTGGTCTATTTAAGAGGGTTTGTTCCCTATGTTTCCAGGGAGTATGTTCCCTGTTTTGTATATGCCTGTACAGTTGACTTGCTGGTCTCCAGTGATGTTTTATTTTTGATCTATATATTTCTTACATTTCATAAAAAAAATAATTAATTCAATCAAACACTTCATCGTCATTTCTTCATTCAACAGGATTTAATAAAATATCATCATAAGTAAATCATTTCGAAACATAAACATTTGATGCAACCATATTATTTGATAGTTTCACCCACATTTAACTAGTGTTTTGCCTATGTTTTATATATAAAATGCCTTGATATTCTTTGTTTTATGTTTTGAAGGCACTTTTGGATGAAAGATGCAAAAAAAAGTAAATTGGAGGTAATTGACAGATTTGACCGTCAGTCAATGTTTTCTACAGAGCGTGAACTCTAGAGATAGAAATGAATTGATTCCAGTGGCATTAAAAAGCTAACATCCATACCGTTCTGGACATCTAAGGCAAGAAACTAAAATAAGGAAGAGCATGGAAATCGCAGCCTTCAAAGTCAAATCTTGCAATCGCCAATGTTGACCTTCGGCCATTCTGACTTGAATATCTAGAGCTACAGAAGTCCAATTGATGCAAACTCATTTTTTTGGATTCTTGACTCAAAAAACTATCAACGCTCCACATTTTAGCCAAAAACAATGTCATATGAGGGATGTATGAGTTTTCAAAGATGACAATTGAATTCTGCCAGCAAACAGGTTTTATGAAGAAACGAGTCCAAATTACGTTCTGAAGCATCTAAACCAACATCCAAGTTTTTATTTCAACAATTTAGCTCCTCTAAGTCAAAGCATAAAGATTTCATGCAAAGCTATTTCTCTTTTTTTAGGAAAATAGTTATTGAACTACTTAAATGTAAACTGTCTACTTAAAGGAGGATTATTTTGTAAAATAGAGACTAGGGTTTCCTAGGATATAAAAAGAATGAGATAAGAGAAGGGGGGCAATCAACCAAGAGGAGAAAAACAGCCCCCTCCTCTAAGAAACCTGAAATCATGCATTCCTCCTTCTTTTTTGATTAGTTGTTCAACAAACATGTTAGGCTAAACTTGTTTTCTTGGTTGCAAGGACACGGAAACCTTCAGATTTCAAGAACTGTAAGATTTATTTTACCTTTTCTTTTCAGTTTATATGATGAATATGTTTGTTCTCCTATGCTTATTTTTCCTATGATTGTTTATTTTAATTGCTAGAGCGGACTTTAAGTTATTATTGTAGACAATCTATTGCTAAGTTTGATATCAAAACCGGAGTTATGGTATATGAACTTGTGAAGCAACTAAGTTTAATAATTGTGGTGAATCTATGTTATTAATATTAGGGAGAGCATTCAATCAACTCAAACATAGACTACGGACAATTATGTTTTCTTGATTAATCAACTTATCTAGTCCTTAAGGCTGCTATTCAATTAAATTACTAGTGCAGACACTGTGGTTCTTTGATGGTTAGGGTTAGTTATACGGTGGATCCATTAACTAACCAATGTTAAATTACTAGTGCGGACACTGTGGTTCTTTGATGGTTAGGGTTAGTTATACGGCGGATCCATTAACTAACCAATGTTAAATTACTAGTGCGGACACTGTGGTTCTTTGATGGTTAGGGTTAGTTATACGGCGGATCCATTAACTAACCAATGTTAAGAAGAGATAAATATTCAGAATATAAATTGATGTTTCGTTTCCATGATCAGTTTCAATGTGTGCGCAAGGTTTGTTCTCTTGATAATTTTCTGATTTTATTAAATTTCATTTGATAGTTTTCTCTTTTCTTTTGCTTTAACCTAGATAACGTCCAAACCCCCCCTCCTTCAAATTACATATCATCTAGCATAAAAATCTGACTTGAACCTTCCTTATGGGATTGACCCTTGCTTGCTCTATACTATCTTGTGTGTTGTGTTTGAAGCTAGGATAATTAATTTGTGCGACCGTGACATCGCAACAATATCATATGAGAAAAAGGTGGAAACCACCTAACTGTTCCACCTGCGGTTTGCCCTTGTCCTAACGATGGTCCGATCCCGGCTGCACCACCTAAGACATCAATGCCAAATCAGTATATTTGCATCCTCAAATCAAATTCATCATCATACTTATTTCAAGAATCCATATGTCCACATTCAAGTGTTCCACATTTTACACCATCATACATTGAAATTGTTACAAGTTCGGAACACACAGTTTGGCAACACAAAATTCGGCAGTGAATGCTAATTCGCTGTAGAGAACTCAGTTTCGGCAGCCAATCACAAATTCACTGCAGACAATACTACTTCGGCAGCGAATCACAAATTTGCTGCAGCACATATAATTCAGCAGCAAATGCTAATTCACTACAAACAACTCAGTTTCAACAATAAATCATAAATTCGCTGCACAAATACAACTTCGACATCGAATCACAAATTCGCTGCAGAACACACAATTCGGCAGTGAATGCTAATTCACTACATACAACTCAGTTTCGGCATCAAATCCAAACAACTAAACTTCAACAACGAATCATAGGTTCGCTGCAGCACACACAATTCGGCAGTGAATGCTAATTCACTACATATAACTCAGCTGCGGTAGCGAATCACAAATCCATTGCAAATAATATAACTTCTACATCGAATAACAAATTCACTGCAGAACGCACAATTCAGCAGCGAATGCTAATTCGCTGCAGATAACTCAGTTTCGGCAGCGAATCCAGACAACTCAACTTCGACAGCGAATCACATATTCGCTGCAGCATCCACAATTCAGCAGTGAATGCTAATTCGCTGTAGACAACTCAGTTTCGGCAGCAAATCACAATCTCACTACAAACAATACAAGTTTGGCAGTGAATGACTAATTCGTTACAGACAATACCACTTCAGCTGCGAATCACAAATTCGCTGCAGAACACACAATTTGTCATTAGGTTCTAGCAAGGTCACATGATTTCAGCATGAACACACAAATGCTTGCAATAATCAATCCCAACACATGAATTGTCACTAATATCAGCATAATACACACATGCAATAATCAATTCCAACACATAATCTTTCATCAAATTCAAGCAGAACACACACGTTGAAACCATCGATTCTAACATTTAATCTTTCATCAAATCCTAGCATAACACACACATGCATGCTGTCCAACGCCATAGCTAAGACTGACCTTTTTCTTTGTTAGATGTTCGGAAATTGGCCTCATTTTATTTTTGTTTCCTTGTCCTCTTAGTTAATTTCAGTTTCCTTCACAACTAGCTCAGGTCTTCTCTTAAGATCTCAACTCTCCCTCACACGTTCACAAGCCACTCTTTACTGGTTTGTTTTAGGTTTTTGTTGGGAAGGAGGAAGAGAAGAGCAACATGCAACTGTTGCAGACAGCTTTGGGAAGAGGAAGGGTCACCTTCTCTCTCTCTCCTTGCATTTATACTCCCCATTAAATAAGGTGGGGTGTTTGGGGTTGGTTTAGATGCGTTCTTGTCCCTATTTTGGTCTGTCCAAAATTGGTTTTAGCCCTTCCTCTTAGCTCCTTAAGACAATCTGGTTTGTTTCCTAAACTTTTAATTAAACTAAGTTGCTGCCGATTCAAAAATCGGTAGCGAAAATTGAGTTAGAAATCAGTAGTGAAAACTGCATCGCTGCTAATTCAAAAATCAGTAGTGAAAATTGCATTGCTGTCAATTAAAAAATTGGCAGCAAAAATTATGGCATTGCCGATTCAAAAATCATGACCAAAAATCGCATTGTTCTTGATTCGAAATCAGACGAAAAAGCCGTCATTGCCGGTTAAATCGGCAAATGATGGAGTCATTCCGACTTTACTTCTCTTTTTTTGTGTTTACATATAATATCATGTTATAGCTATTTCTTAAATCACCTTTGGAATGTTTGATCAGTTAATGATTAGCTTCGGTTAATGGAATCCTAAGTGGATGATCGAATTGACAAATGATTAGCTTTGACTAATAGCATCGTAAGAGGATAACCCAGATGAATAAACGATTAGCTTCAGCTAATGGCATCCTAAGAGGATTGCCAGATTTGAGAGTTATGAGTTATTTTCAAGAATTGATGCGTTCATGGGTACTATGTTTTGTATATACCAAGTATATGAAAGAACAATGATTGCTATGCTTTAAACAGAGAATAGTGTTACTTTGGTTAATGGTATTCGAGATGGATGATCGGGTTTGAGTATTGTAATTAGCCTCAATAATTGACGAATTATTAAGGGTGGTATTTACATAAGTAAGGAAAAATGAAAGAATTATGCTCTTTTGGTCCATGAATGAAATGTGACGTTAATATTGCTTTATTATGTTGTTAAATTGCTTATAATGCTTGAAATTACCTTGTGTTGTAACAGGGACATCATACCAACATGGTGCATAAGAAAATTCGTTTGGCGGCTCACACATTTTGAAAAAAAAACTATGTATTCACATGTTATGAGTGATATGAGTTCTGTATGAACAGACATGTTAATCGCTCAATTAGTCGTCCGACCCCTTTTGTAAAAACTTGTAATGAAAAATCAAAGTGGAACATAGATGTGTATGTGCGAACATGTAGATATGATGTGTATGAATATACGTATGTGGAATTCTTCGGGTCTGTTTGGTATTGTGGTTGTCGTTGTGGTTGTGGTTTGAAAAAAGTTGTTTTATAAAAAGTACTTTTAGTTGAGGTTGGTTTGGAAAAATATATATTTGGTTAAAACTGTGGTTGAAATTGAGGTTGACCAAAAAGTAGTTTGATGTGTTTGGTTAAGAATGCTTTTAAAATTGAGGTTATAAAATAATTTTAAAAAATATATATTAATATTGATGGTTTTTAATTTAAATATTGTTGATTTAACTACTGCTAGTACATCATGAAATAAATTATATAGTGCTATTGAATAATGTTAAACACTAGATTTTTAAATAAAACACGATACCTGGAATTTTTTTTTGATATTTTTTAGATATTAGAGAATTAAAAAAAAAGGATAAGTTTCGAAAAGGTCGATGGAAAAAAAATGTGAACTGCTGATGGAAACAAAGGGATGATGAGAAGCAGGTCAGGGAGAACATGAAAAGCAAGTATGACATGCTTTTGATGAACCTGCGGTTAGGCCACAATTATTAAATGGGTCTCACATTTTTAACCAATGTTTTATTGTTTTCCAAACAGCCATTGACTGTGGTTACGCCATACCACACTTTTTACCACAAAAACAAACAGCCTTTCTTATGAGGATGTTATGTTGTGAAATTACATGAGGTCAACATAACGAAAGTACTAGTTGTGTAACTTGTCATTCAACACTCTTATATGAACTCGTTATAATAACAAGGATAGAACAAGAATGTGAATTTATTAGTATGTCAATATGGTGTAATGTAAACATATGAGTATGAAAATATAATATTATGGGCATTTGTATTGAGAATCTGTTTTTTAAGAATGTTGATTACGTTATCCTACGTAGATTGTGTCTTGTTAATGAATAAAATGAAATTATAAATTTGCAGAATAATATGGTGAAAAACATCCATAACCTGAAAAAAACAAAATCCATCGATTTTAGTCTTGAAAAAGTCAGGTCGTTATAGGAACACCAGACCCGAGACACAATTACGCCCGTGTATGATCATCAATGATGGAGGGTAGCCCTACCTGTTGGGAGATTGAGTTTTAACTTGTGTTTTTGAGTTTAATTTATTATTTTTAGTTGAGTTTGGTTATTAACTTGATAATATTTTATTTTGAACTTCAGTTTTGTTTTTGTGGGCATTTGGCCTAATTGTTAGTTGTCTTAAGGTTTTCTTATTTAAGCATAGTTTTAAATAATAGAGTTGTAAACTTTTCCAACCCTCTTTCTCTTCTCCTTTTCAGAATCTGTTCTCCTTCTTCAGCTTTTTTTTCTTCTGCTTCTTGGCTTCTTCTTTCTTTTCTCTTGCTTCTTTCAATTTTTGTTTATTGTCCCGCATCAATTGCTACCAACCAGTCTTAATATATTATAGCTACAAGATCGATTACTTATAAATTATTTTTAGTGATTATTCGACATCAAAACAATAAGCTATGGCTCGCGCAGGCGCTAGCAGAAAACAGTTCCTTCAAAATATTCGTAACATTTGCAAACCATTATTCGGCCAAACCAAACATCCATATATTTTATTTGTTACAAGGATGTCAAAGGTACCAATATTGTATGTAAAGCTAGCATAGTTAAGCAGCTCCAGTAATCTTGAAAACGTTCAACCGGGCATCATCCACAGCTAATTCAACGTTGTCTTTGAACTCTCGGTATGTGAAATTTTTATAGATTGCTGGATGATCATTGTCTATCAATTCCTTAGCCGGTTCTATTGTAGCATCATCTGATGGATTGCAATAGGTGGCGATGGATAAACGATCCTTTTCACAAGTCACGATAACTCGATGGGGCAAGCTCTTGTATCGACGGTTGCTAAGTACCTGCAGATACAAAAACAATCAGATAACCACACATGTCGAAATAACTACTCAACGCAAAATCTCAAGCTGTCGTTGGGAGCACAAATCAGAAGATCCATGTTAGCTTAATCTAATCTCAACAATAGGATATAAGCAAATAACATAAACTCACCTGCAGTAGGTCACCGGTTAACACAATCAAGTGGTTTGGGCTAAGATTAACATTCATCCATTCCCCATCGTGTAGAATCTGAAGTCCATGAACATTCTGTTCCGACAAAATTGTGATTATGGTCGGGTCCGTATGGTCACGAAGTACACAAGTAAGCTCTGAATCTTCTTGTTTACGTGCTGGATAGAAGTTCATAGCTACTTTTTGTTCATGGTTGCTCAGTAGCTTCTTCTTTATGTAATCTCTTTCCAGGCCTAAACTCTCACATATGGCCTCGCCTAGTGCGAACTCCACCCTTTTAGCGCTTGTACTAAAATCAGTGACTCTTTCCCTATACATAACCATGCCAACATCAAGATGGGAAGAGGAGAAAAAAGAGACTAAATGGTATTTGAAGGGCATTTGTTTACCTGAATGAGGGAGGAATTGAAGGCCATTGATTTGCATAATCTCCAATAAGACAAGAAACATATGCCAGTTCCCTTACGAGAGAGACATTTTCGCCGGTAGTATAAGCACGAAAGTACTCGATGGGCTTGCGAGGTTCAGTATTGTCAAATTTTCCAGGTTTAGGAGTGTAAAATTTCAACTTTTCTCGCTCTGGCCATCTGAAGAAATCCATTGTTGCACCGCCCAGGAAGTTGTTGAAAACGGTCTCTGGAATTCCATGGTTCTTCACCTGTAAATTGCTGGAAGGTAAATCAAATCTAATCACGACTTAAAATATATATGGGAAAAGGGGGAATTAAGAACTTACGATGAAGGCACCATAGTGTTGACATGCATGGCCAATTTGTTTAACGATTTGAGGGCGGCGAGGACCCTGAAGTCCCTCCACGTCAACGACAGGGATGAAGCCATCAGCTGATATCTCAACCCCTACCGATACAAGCTCATCACTATGAACAAGTTTTAACGGATCAGTAGGGGAAGACATGGCCGCTATTTGATCAGTCTGCGAGTGTTACTGATCTGGTAGCAGTACAGGTCAGTGTTCTTAAGTTTAATTTTATGGCTGCTAGAAGGAGATGATCGTTTGGTTTATTTATCTGTGTTTCTTGGAATCTAGTCATTTATTGTAGATGAATGGATAATGGGATAAGACTTGGTGGCCACAAGTATGCTATCCACGGAGTTGCCACACGAATTCGTTAGGTAATGATATCATCCAAGGAGATGATTTTGATCCCATTGGAATTTTTTTTTTAACGTTATGAATAACGATGCCTTTTTGTTTTAGTTAGCAGGGTAAGTAACGGGGAAATCTTCAGTACTTCAATGAATAAGAGATTGACACGTGTAATTTGGATCCAATTCACTTGGAGTGCGAGTGAATATTCAAGGAAAGTGCATTAAAGCAATACAAGTGAATTTGATTCCAATCATGCGTTTCAATCTCTTAATGTAGTATCTATTTCGTGAGTATTGGATATTTTCCCATGAGGAACCATCAATTAGTTCATTCTAAAAATTAAAGAAGCTATCCATCGCTGATTATTATATACCATATTTACGTAAGGTGGATTCTTAGGAAACTTGAATTATAAAAACATTCATGTGACTTGTCCATTTACATAAAAAAAAAATTAAAATTTTACGAAATATACTTGCATTTTACATAAAAGCTGTATATTTGATTGATCTTATGTAAATCATCTATTTATGTCAAAATCTACAAAATTATGCAATATATAACTTGATGTAGAATTGTTGTTGTAATTAACATGTCTATTTGTTGCAAAAAACTAAGCTTATTGGGAATTTTTTAAAAATTCAATGTTTTTCTTAAATTTATTTGTGTTTACATGATTTATGAAAAAATGGACTATTTTACAAAATATACTTCCATTTTACATAAAAATTATGTACTTATATTGATATGGTTGGATAAACCTAATAAAACCCAAGATGGAATCCAAGAGGTTCCCAAAATACCCTTACTAGGCCAAGAGTCAGAGTAAACAGAGAGTTGACCTAAAGAGTAAGTTATAGGATACGACACAAATACCTAACGTATAAATATTTAGCAATAATGCTGGAAGAGGTAACAGGCTCATTACTATAATGACCCAGCTTTTATTCATAATCAAAATCGATGAATTTTTTTTTTTGTACGTCGTTGGGTTCTCGATGCTTTTCACAAATCATTATGTGAATTTATCAATACATTTTATTCATTAACAAGGCACAACCTACATAGGATTAAGCACATCAACATCCCATAAAAAGTGATAATACATATTCCCGCAACGGTGTTTAGGGTTTATCATAATAGAATTCATCTTTTAGTGTAGTGCAATACTCATGAGATTTCACAACATATCATTCTCGTAAAAGAGAATATCATATACATCCATTCACCACATCATGTTTACAAGATTGTACTTTCGCATTCGCATTTCATTACAATTTTCGATACAAGTCTTTACAAAAGTGCTTGGATGACAAATATTCAACTAGTTTGTTCGTTCTTATCAAACACATAACACCTAAAACATATCATTACATAGCACATGTAACATCCCCCATTCCAGGATAAAAAAACAACAATCTCATGTCAATCAAAAAACAGAGTAATGAATTTTTTTTCTTTTATATATATATATATATATATATATATATATATTCATGGTTTTCGTATTAAAATCTACCGAAATTTCGATGGAGTCCCCCTATACCAGAAGGTACCAAGTTATCAACATGTAACCTGTTTACACTTCTAATAACTCGCATCTCATAACTTAATCTCGACCCAATCGTCCTGGGTTTCAATTCCACAAATATTCGCACACCTATCAACCACAATATTTATGATATACATCATATAACCAAATATCATTATCGATGGATAAAAAAAATATTAATACATAGACATGAAATATGGTTATATGAACTACAGAGTTAAGTTCATTCAATCAAATTTAAACATTAATTATACAAATTAAGTTATACAAACATTTTCATATTTACAAAATACAAGGGTATACTCCATAGAACCTAAATTACAAGAAGGGAACATAAACTAGGATCTACTCTTGTCGTGCATGCATAAATATAACAACATGAATATCTAACAATTTCAATAGGGTAACATGCATTCATATTTCGTTCACTTCTCCCTTTTGATTTTCATTAGAATCTCTTCCATATTCAACTGTTATTGTCTAGACATTGACCTATTATTGTCCAACCTCTCCTCAGATTTTTAACTATATTTAGAGTTGTAGAACTCAGATTCACGCGAGATTAGTCTCGTTGGAAAGCTAAGACATGAGGCTACAAGTTCTCTGAAAGAAGAAGAAGCCAGTTCTGCATCTAAGATGGTCAAAATTTTTCACCAACAAACATTTGGACTGTTACTGTCTCCTTTTTGAACTGTTATTGTCTGACCTCTCCTCAGATTTTTAAATATATCTAGAGTTATAGAACTCAGATTCAAGTGAGATTAGTCTCATTAGAAAGCTAAGACATGAGGCTACAAGTTTTCTGCAGAAAGGAGAACCCAGTTCTGCCTCTAAAATAGTCAAAATTGATCATCAACAAACATTTGGACTGTTACTGTCCAATTGTTACTATCCAGTTTTTGAATTGTTATTGTCTGACCTCTCCTCATATTTTTAACTATATCTGGAGTTATAGAACTCGATTCAAGCAAGATTAGTCTTGTTGGAAAGCTAAGACATGAGGCTACAAGTTCTCTGAAAAAAGGAGAACCCAGTTCTGCCTCTAAGATAGTCAAAAGTTCTCATCAACAAACACTTGGACTGTTACTGTCCAACTGTTACTCTCTCATTTTTGAACTATTAATGTATGACCTCTCCTCAGATTTTTAACTATATCTTGAGTTAAGAACTCTAATTCAAGCGAGATTAGTCTCGTTGGAAAGCTAAGACATGAGGCTACGAGTTCTCTAAAGAAATGAGAACCCAGTTCTGCCTCTAAGACAGTCAAAAGTGCTCATCAACAAACACTTGGACAATTATTATACAATTGTTACTGTCTCCTTTTTCAATCACATTCGTCGACCTCTCCTCAGATTTTTAACTGTATCTAGAGTTATAAAACTCTGATTCAAGTGAGATTAGTCTGGTTGGAAAGCTAAGACATGATGTTACAAGTTCTCCGAAGAAAAGAGAACCTAGTTCTCCCTCTAAAATAGTCAAAATTGCTCATCAACAAACACTTGGACTGTTACTATCTCCTTTTTGAACTATTCATGTCTGACCTCTTCTCAAATTTTAAACTATATCTAGAGTTATAGAACATTGATTCAAGCCAAATTAGTCTCGTTGGAAAGCTAAAGCATGAGGCTACAAGTTCTGTGAAGAAAGTAGAACCCACTTCTGCCTCTGAGAAAGACAAAATTGCTCACCAACAAACATTTGGACTGTTACTGTCTCGTTTTTCAACTATTATTGTCTTACCTATCCTCATAATTTTAACTATATTTGGAGTTAAAAAACTCTGATTCAAGTGAGATTAGTCTCGTTTAAAAGCTAAGACAAGAGGCTACAAGTTCTCTGAAAAAAGGAGAACCCAATTCTGCCTCTAAGACAGTCAAAAGTGCTCATCAACAAACATTTGGAATGTTACTGTCCAACCGTTACTACCTCATTTTTGAACTGATACTGTCTGAGCTCTCCTCAGATTTTTAACTATATCTGGAGTTATAGAACTTCGATTCAAGCGAGATTAGTCTCTTTGGAAAGCTAAGACATAAGGCTACAAGTTCTTTAAAGAAAGGAGAACCTGGTTCTCCCTCTAAGACAGTCAAAAGCTCTCATCAACAAACATTTGGACTGTTACTATCTCGTTTTTGAACTCGCATCTTCTCGACCTCTCCTTAGATTTTTAACTATATCTAGAGTTATAGAACTCCGATTCAAGGGATATTAGTCTTGTTGGAAATCTAAAACATGATGCTACAAGTTCTTTGAAAAAAGGAGAACCCAGTTCTACCTTTAAGACACTCAAAATTGCTCATCAACAAACAGTTGGACTGTTACTGTCTTGTTTTTGAACTATTATTGTCTTAACTCTCCTTATATTTTTAACTATATCTAGAGTTATAGAACTCCGATTCATTCGAGATTAGTCTCGTTGGAAAACTAAGACATGAGGTTAGAAGTTCTCTAAAGAAAGGAGAACCCATTTCTACCTCTAAGACAATCAAAATTGCTCATCAACAAACATTTGGACTGTTAGTGTCTCGTTTTTGAACTATTACTGTCTTACCTCTCATCATATATTTAACTATATCTGGAGTTACAAAACTCTGATTCAAATGAGATTAGTCTCGTTGGAAGGCTAAGACATGAGGCTATGAGTTCTCTAAAGAAAGGAGAACCCAGTTCTGCCTCTAAGACAGTCAAAAGTGCTCATCAACAAACACTTGGACAGTTACTGTCCAACTGTTACTGTCTCCTTTTTGAACTATTAATGTATGACTCTCCTCAGATTTTTAACTGTATCTAGAGTTATAAAACTCTGAGTCAAACGAGATTAGTCTCGTTGGAAAGCTGAGACATGAGGCTACAAGTTCTTTAAAGAAAGGAGAACCCAGTTCTGCCTCTAAGACAGTCAAAAGTTCTCATCAACAAACATTTGGACAGTTGCTGTCTCGTTTTTGAACTGTTACTGTCTTACCTCTCGTTATATTTTTAACTATATTTGGAGTTATAGAACTCCGATTCATTCGAGAATAGTCTCGTTGGAAAACTAAGACATGAGGCTACGAGTTCTCTTAAGAAAAGAGAACCCAGTTCTGCCTCTAAGACAGTCAAAAGTGCTCATCAACAAACACTTGGACGATTCTTGTCCACGGTATTCTGTCTCCTTTTTGAACTGTTACTGTCTGAGCTCTCCTCAGATTTTTAACTGTATCTAGAGTTATAAAACTCTGAGTCAAACGAGATTAGTCTCACTGGAAAGCTGAGACATGAGGCTACAAGTTCTTTAAAGAAAGGAGAACCCAGTTCTGTCTCTAAGACAGTCAAAAGTTCTCATCAACAAACATTTGGACAGTTACTGTCTCATTTTTGAACTGTTACTGTCTAATCTCTCCTAAGATTGTTAACTATATCTAGAGTTCTAGAACTCTGATTCAAGCAAGATTAGTCTCCTTAGGAAGGTAAGACATGAGGTTAGAAGTTCTCTAAAGAAAGGAGAACCTATTTCTACCTCTAAGACAATCAAAATTGCTCATCAACAACCATTTGGAGTGTTAGTGTCTCGTTTTTGAACTATTACTGTCTTACCTCTCACCATATATTTAACTATATCTGGAGTTACAAAACTTTGATTCAAGTGAGATTAGTCTCGTTGGAAAGCTAAGACATGAGGCTACGAGTTCTCTGAAAAAAGGAGAACCCAGTTCTGCTTCTAAGAAAGTCAAAAGTGCTCATCAACAAACACTTGGATAGTTACTGTCCAACTGTTACTGTCTCCTATTTGAACTGTTACTGTCTAACGTCTCCTCATATTTTTAACTGTGTTTAGAGTTATAAAACTTTGAGTCAAGCGAGATTAGTCTCGTTGGAAAGCTGAGATATGAGGCTACAAGTTCTTTAAAGAAAGGAGAACCCAGTTCTGCCTCTAAGACAGTCAAAAGTTCTCATCAACAAACATTTGGACAGTTCTTGTCTCGTTTTTGAACTATTCTTGTCGATCTCTCCTCAGATTGTTAACTATATCTACAGTTCTAGAACTCCGATTCAAGCGAGATTAGTCTCCTTGGAAAGGTAAGACATTAGGTTAGAAGTTCTCTAAAGAAAGGAGAACCCATTTCTACCCCTAAGACAATCAAAATTGCTCATCAACAAACATTTGGACTGTTAGTGTCTCATTTTTGAACTATTACTGTCTTACCTCTCATCATATATTTAACTATATCTGGAGTTACAAAACTCTGATACAAATGAGATTAGTCTCGTTGGAAAGCTCAAACATGAGGCTACGAGTTCTCTAAAGAAAGGAGAACCCAGTTCTGCCTCTAAGACAGTCAAAAGTGCTCATCAACAAACACTTGGACAGTTACTATCCAACTGTTACTGTCTCCTTTTTGAATTGTTACTGTCTGCGCTCTCCTCATATTTTTAACTGTATCTAGAGTTATAAAACTCTGAGTCAAACGAGATTAGTCTCGTTGGAAAGCTGAGACATGAGGCTACAAGTTCTTTAAAGAAAGGAGAACCCAGTTCTGCCTCTAAGACAGTCAAAAGTTCTCATCAACAAACATTTGGACAGTTACTGTCTCGTTTTTGAACTGTTACTGTCTGATCTCTCTTCAGATTGTTAACTATATCTACAGTTCTAGAACTCCGATTCAAGCGAGATTAGTCTCCTTGGAAAGGTAAGACATTAGGTTAGAAGTTCTCTAAAGAAAGGAGACCCATTTCTACCCCTAAGACAATCAAAATTGCTCATCAACAAACATTTGGATTGTTAGTGTCTCATTTTTGAACTATTACTGTCTTACTTCTCATCATATATTTAACTATATTTGGAGTTACAAAACTCTGATGCAAATGAGATTAGTCTCGTTGGAAAGCTCAGACATGAGGCTACGAGTTCTCTAAAGAAAGGAGAACCCAGTTCTGCCTCTAAGACAGTCAAAAGTGCTCATCAACAAACACTTGGACAGTTACTGTCCAACTGTTACTGTCTCCTTTTTGAACTGTTACTGTCTAAGCTCTCCTCAGATTTTTAACTGTATCTAGAGTTATAAAACTCTGAGTCAAACGAGATTAGTCTCGTTGGAAAGCTGAGACATGAGGCTACAAGTTCTTTAAAGAAAGGAGAACCCAGTTCTGCCTCTAAGACAGTCAAAACTTCTCATCAACAAACATTTGGACAGTTACTGTCTTGTTTTTGATACTATCCGACCTCTCCTCGGATTGTTAACTATATCTAGAGTTCTAGAACTTTGATTCAAGCGAGATTAGTCTCATTGGAAAGGTAAGACATCAGGTTAGAAGTTCTCTAAAGAAAGGAGAACCCATTTATACCTCTAAGACAATCAAAATTGCTCATCAACAACCATTTGGACTGATTAGTTAGTGTCTCGTTTTTGAACTATTACTATCTTACCTCTCATCATATATTTAATTATATCTGGAGTTACAAAACTCTGATTCAAGTGAGATTAGTCTCGTTGGAAAGCTAAGACATGAGGCTACGAGTTATCTGAAAAAAGGAGAACCTAGTTCTGCTTCTAAGAAAGTCAAAAGTGCTCATCAACAAACACTTGGACAGTTACTGTCCAACTGTTACTGTCTCCTATTTGAACTGTTACTGTCTGACGTCTCCTCAGATTTTTAACTGTGTTTAGAGTTATAAAACTCTGAGTCAAACGAGATTAGTCTCGTTGGAAAGCTGAGACATGAGGCTACAAGTTCTTTAAAAAAAAGAGAACCTAGTTCTGCCTCTAAGACAGTCAAAAGTGCTCATCAACAACCACTTGGACAGTTACTGTCCAACTGTTACTGTCTCCTTTTTGAATCTATTACTGTCCGACCTCTCCTCAGATTTTTTAACTGTATCTAGAGTTATAAAACTACTGAGTCAAACGAGATTAGTCTCGTTGGAAAGCCGAGACATGAGGCTACAAGTTCTTTAAAGAAAGGAGAACCAGTTACGCCTCTAAGACGGTCAAAAGTTCTCATCAACAAACACTTGGACGAGTTCTGTCCAACTATTACTTGTCTCCTTTTTTAAACTTATCTTTCGTCGGACCTCTTCTCGGATTTTTAACTCGTATCTAGAGTTATAAAACTCTGATTCAAGTGAGATTAGTCTCGTTGGAAAGCTAAGACATGATGCTACAAGTTCTCTGAATAAAAAAGAACCCAGTTCTGCCTCTAAAATAGTCAAAATTGCTCATCAACAAACACTTGGACTATTACTGTCTCCTTTTTGAAGTGTTCTTGTCTGACCTCTTCTCAGATTTTTAACTATATCTAGAGTTATAGAACATTGATTCAAGCACGATTAGTCTCATTGGAAAGCTAAGACATGAGGCTACAAGTTTTGTGAAGAAAGTAGAACCCGTTTCTGCCTCTAAGACAGTCAAAACTTCTTATCAACAAACATTTGGACTATTACTGTCTCGTTTTTGAACTTTTACTGTCTGACCTCTCCTCGGATTTTTAACAATATCTAGAGTTATAGACCTCCAATTCAAGTGAGATTAGTCTCATTAGAAAGCTAAGACATGAGGCTACAAGTTCTTTTAGAAAGAAGAACCCAGTTCTGCCTCTAAGACAATAAAAAAGGCTCATCAACAAACATTTGAAATGTTACTGTCCAACTGTTACTATCTCATTTTTGAACTATTACTGTCTGAGCTCTCCTTTGATTTTTAACTACATCTAGAGTTATAGAACTTCGATTCAAACGAGATTAGTCTCGTTGGAAAGCTAAGACATGAGGATACAAGTTCTCTCAAGAAAGAAGAACCCAGTTCTGCTTCTAAGACAGTCAAAAGTTCTCATCAACAAACATTTGGACTGTTACTGTCTCGTTTTTGAACTGTTACTGTCTGACCTCTCCTCTGATTTTTAACAATATCTAGAG